>RJWJ010007455.1:0-25418 GCA_004363605.1 Indri indri
TGTCCAGGTGACAGTGGATCCGAGCCGGGAGGGGAGAGGAGGTCACTGGCTCTAAGAGGTTCCAGTGGAGGTGTGGGGTTCCCCATGGGTACTGGGGCGATAGCAGGACTGTGCGAAGGGGTGCAGTGAGCTGAGGGTGCAGGTCTCAGAAGAGCAAGGGCCCAGGGTGTGACAGTGCCCTCACCTCTGCCCCAGGGTGCAGACTCCACCTGTGTCCCGTGGCTGAGGGCCGTGGGTAGACCTGGAGGCCCTGCAGGGAACAACCAACTCCAGGCTTGTTGCCCACCCCAGCCCAGACACCATGCCTGCAGCAGGGGCACTGGATGGTGTGGGGGCCTCCAGGAAACTCGCCACCCACCGGGGAGGGAAGGCTTGTGCTGGGAAAGAGCTGGGGCTGGGGCTGCAGGGTGCTCGAGGTCGGCAGTCTCGGAAGGCTGCCTGGAGGAAGCAGGCGGCGAGCCTGGGCACAGCAACCCAGAGTGCTCCGGCAGGCAGACCTGCGTGGGCAGCCGGTGGCACTTTGCCTCGGGGCTTACCCCCTTTGCTTGTTACTCGACATCCTCTTTTGGGGACTGACTCTTGGGAAGACCCGCCCCGCCCTTCTCTGAGGTTCTCAAAAACGTAAGCGACTCTTTATTTTTATTTATTTTTAAAAATATAGACCCGGGCAGGAATCCAAGAATGCTTAATCGAGGTTTGCTGGGTGCATGCCCATGGTAACTCCTGTGGTTTACTCACAGGGCCCGAGACTGAAGGTACCTCTACTCAGGGGGATCCAGGGGGGATTGCGGCCTGGGGACGGGTGCCGGGAGGAAGCCTCCTGCCTGCCCTCTTCACCCTTCAGTGGGGTTTGGACTGGGGAGGTCCCAAGAACACAGCACATCTGGGCAGAGTCAGGGTTGCAGGCCTTTCCACACGCAGGACTCCAGCATGACACCCAGGAACTTCTCTGCAGTCCCCACCCCATGGTCTGGAGCTGGCGCCACCCACCCGACATCTCCCCATCCCACAGCAAACCCACCAGAAGTTACCATCCAACACTGTTGGCCCCAGATGGTCCCCTAGGGCTGTGCACTCCTTCCGAGGGACCAGCTGCTGGCTCAGCCCTCACTCTAACCCGCACAACAAGAGGTGGAGCCCATGCCCTAGTGGAGTTCACAGCCAGTCCCCTGGGCCGTGGCTGCCCACCCCACCCCACCCCACCCCGCCCCTACTTTTGCCCAACTTTGGTTCCAGTGAATTGCAGACAGGTGGCTCAGAAGGGTGAATTACGCCTTGTCTTTGCCTCCTGAGCCTGCAAGGGCAGGGGGATGACTGTGTCCTGGGGTCCTAGCCTCTAGGAGCCCCCATTCTATGGGGAAAAAATACAGCCTCAAAAGCCCTGTCTGGGCTTCCGGAAGGCTTCCTGGAGGAAGGGGAACTTGAGCAGGCCAGGCTTTGCTGAATTTCCAGTGCTGCACACAACCTCGCTGGCCACCATGGTGGGCACCACCTGGGCATGGGGCATCCCTGCTAACCCTCTCCCTGGCCCAGAGAGGTGACGCAGTGTGCTGGGGTACACAGCCGGTTGAGGGGAGGGAGGGATGGTCTTGGGCGAAAGCGAGGGCCCTGGTCAGCTGTGCCACCGGGGAGACGCGGGTGCTGGTGGGCACTCTTTATACAAGGACCCTCTAAACAGCCCCGACGCTCGCCAGGTTCTGCGGTCAGCGAGCCCTCCAAGGTTTCCACAGGGGGTGGATTCATGATGGGGGCACTGGTGGAGCCTGAGGAACCGCGCCAGGCTGGCTCAGTGCTGAGTCCATGTTCCCCGGGCGGTCAGTCTCTCCAGTGACGCCGCGGGGAGGCCGTGTGCGCGCGCGCGGGCACTAGCGCGTGTGTTGGCGCGGCCCAGGGCGCGCCCCCGCAGGCCCGCGTGGGCCTCAGTTTCCCCCGCTCAGCGCCGCGGCCCGGCCGGCCGCCGCGTGTCGTTGCAGCACGCTGCAGGAGCAGAAGGGCGAGCTGCGCAAGCGGCTGTCCTACACCACGCACAAGCTCGAGAAGCTCGAGACCGAGTTTGACTCCACGCGCCACTACCTGGAGATCGAGCTGCGGCGCGCGCAGGAGGAGCTGGAGAAGGTCACGGAGAAGCTGCGCAGGTGAGGGGCGGGGCGTCCGAGGGGCGGGACGAGGGCGGGGCGTGCGAGGGAGTGGGGCGGGGCGGGGGCGGGGCGTCCGAGGGAGCGGGACGAGGGCGGGGCGTCCGAGGGAGTGGGGCGGGGCGTCCGAGGGGGCGGCCGCCCAGCTCTGCTCCCGCCCGCCGTCGACCTGCGCAGCTGCGGAGTTCGGAGGCTCTTTCTCCAGAGTCGCACTTTGTGCGGAGAGCAGGCCAGGCAGGATGGGAAGCCAGGGTCGGCCGCTGCTAGGGACAGGCTCTTCCCGCAGCACGTCTTCAGACCTGGCCCCGTGTCCCGATCCTTCATTCTTTCGTACTTGGTGAGGCGACAGCATGAGGCACAACCCGGTCTCCAGACCCGACTGGTCCACCCTGGGTCCCGATGGGAAAAGCGGTGTCTCACCCCAGAGATGAACCAGAGTTTAGGGACCCGTCCCTTGAGCAGCGTGGGAGCTGACCAAGTGTTGAGCAAGGTGTACTGGACTCCCTCAAACATCAAACTTTTCTAAAAGTATTTTTCTTCTGTAGATATAAGACGGATGTTTTTCTAAAACGTTTACACACTTTCCTGTCTTCTTAAACAGAAAATGCAGAGAATGCAAACTTTGCCATTGGCTTGGTTTGTTTTAATAGATACAGAGTATCAGCTGGTGCTGTCCGTCCCTCCCTGAATGGCCCCACCCTGCTGGGCTTGTGGCGTGGACCCCAAGCTGGGGCAGAGCAGTTGGACCTCCTGGCTCTAGCACTTCAACTGCTCTAAGCGCCTCTCGCCTCACGTTGCCCCACTGGCAAGAAGGGCAGTGACACCGCCTACAGGGTGTCTAGAGCAGTCCCCCACCCCCGGCCGCAGACCACTCCATCCCCCACCCCATCTGTGGAATAGTCGTCTTCCATGAAACCAGTCCCTGATGCCAGAAAGTTGGGGACTGCTGGTCTGGAGGAGGGACACGGCCCCCAAGCCCCTACCAGCAGCAGTAGAAGCACAAAGCACCCGAGTCCCCCCACACTTGGGGCCGCCCCTCCTCCCAGGCCAAACTGTGTCTTACTCCCAGGACCCACCACAGTCGGGGTCGAGTCTGTTCCCTGCTGAATCGCATTAGGACCCTCGGCCCCGTAGCCAGGCTTGTGAGACCTGTGTGTCCAGTGTGAGTAAGCTGACTCTGAGTGCGGAACCAACAGGACACAGTCTCTTGTGTTCCCTTCTTGTCTCGGGGGGTCCTGAGATAGGGAAAGAACAACACAGCCCTTGCTCCTGACCCAGGAAAGCCTCTGCACAGTTAGCTTTAATGGGGTGAGCTCAGGGGCCGTGAGGGTCATGGGAGGGCCAGGCCGGCATGGTGACCCCACTGCCTCCCGCTGCAGGATCCAGAGCAACTACATGGCGCTGCAGAGAATCAACCAGGAGCTGGAGGACAAGCTGTACCGCATGGTGAGCCCCACGCCCCCAGCACCTCCTCCTGCGCCTCGGCTCTCAGAGCGCGGAGAAGAGACCTCCTAGCTGACAGCCCGGCTCAGCAGCTGGGTCACGGGTCTCATTTGCTGACACCGCAGAGCTGGGCCGTCCCACCCTTTCTCCGCGGAATGGGAGGTGCCCTCAGGTTAAGGCAGGGGTTAGGGCCAGCGCGGCCCGTGCTGTCTGAGCAGCAGGTGTGACACCCCGACCCGAGGGTGTGTGAGCGGGGCTACAGGACAGAGGACATGCCCTGGGGACAGGGACCCCAGCTCAGCCTGCCAGCCCAGGGATGCAGCCTGGAAGAACAGAGGCAGTTCAGGCCCTGGGGGAGCCCCAGCTCTGCCTCTTGTGGGAACCCCTATGTCTCACTGTGAGGAATAAACATGACTGCCTCGCCCTGGTGGGGTGACCACCCTCTGTGGAGACAGTCACACCACCTGCAGATAAGCTCAGTGGTGTTGCCTTTTCTCCTCTGTGACCGTGCTGGCGGCACCTGTCAAGGAGGGACAGGGCATGTGTTTCTGGTGCCCCCTTCATTAGGAGAAGGAGGTTCCCTTTCTTCTGGTTTGCTGACTAGCTTGTTTGGTTTTGAAAATCAGAAATAGGTGTTCAACACCTGTCCATCTTTGAGGTGCTATCAGAGAGGGGATCCCAGCTGGCCTGGGGGCTGGGCCTGGCTCTGCCTGGGACCCTGGACCAGGGCCCTTTCCTTCCTGAGCCTCAGTTTCCCAGTCTGCCCAGTGTGGTGGCTGGGCTCCATGCTGGGCACCAGCCATGCTCCCTCAGTCCCCAGCCAACCCATGAGCTACAGATGAAAATCTGAGGCCCAGGGAGGCAGTGACTTGCCCAAGGCCATCTGACTTGTCACTAGTGGAGCCAGGACTTGAACCTGGGTCAGTGTGTGCTCTGAACCCCTGCACTTGTGGCCCCCAAGCACCTCAGCATTAGTGGCTGTAGGGGCAACACAGGAGGCCCAACTGAGCAACGGGGCTGAGTGCCAGCCTTGGGCAGGCTGCCAGGATTGCCCCACTGACCACCTCCGCCCACTGTCCCCAGGGCCAGCATTATGAGGAAGAGAAGCGTGCACTGAGCCACGAGATTGTCGCTCTCAACAGCCACCTGCTGGAGGCCAAGGTGACCATTGACAAGCTGTCAGAGGACAATGTGAGTGCTGTTTGCATGGGGCCCACAGAGGGGTGCCAGCAGGTGTTCTGGGAGTGCTCCCAGGCAGCACTGAGAGTCACAGCCATTCTGACCCCGGAGGGCCCTGAGCCAGAGGTACTTTGGCCCCAGCCTCAAGGGGTGGCCCAGGGGACAGGTGGATGAATAGGGTGGCCAAGGCAAGGCTTCCTGACCCCAGGGTGGGGTCAGGACACAGGACTCCTGCCTTTGGCCAGCCCCAGTGTCACATTGCAGCCGTGACATCCTCCACAGGCCCCGGCAGGCGACCGCGCATCCACTCATGCGCCTCTGCTCCCTGCCAGACCCCACTAGGCTCCGAGATTATGGTGTGAACAACACAGGCAAAGAGAAAACAAACCACAGTCCCTGCCCACGTGGAGTTCACATCTGAGTGGGGAAGACAGTTAACAAGATAAAAACACAAACCATGTCGCATGTTAGAAGTGCCAGATGCTGCAGGGAAACACAAAGCAAGGACCAGGACCCGGGCTGGCCAGTCGCAGGGCCTGAAGGTTTCCATAGGGTGCTTCTGGAAGAGGCTGCTGGAGCCACGACCTGCGGGGAGCGAGGGAGCAGGCCACACAGGCACCTGGGGAGAGCATTCCACCCAGGCAGAGAGAAGCAGGGCCAAGGTGTGCCTGCTTAACTTGGAGAACCCCACGGAGGCCAGAGTGAGCCCCTGAGGGTCCCCAGGTCTGAGGTCAGGAAGATAATAGGAAGCCATGTTGGATAGGCTTCTATCAGAAATCTGGGCTTTATTCTGGGTGAAATGGGGAGCCATGGAAGGTTCTTGAACAGATGAGTAACGTGACTGCACTTGTAGCTTTACTGAGCTCGCATGGATGCCGTGCTGAGAACAGACCGTGGGCTCAGGATGGAGGAGGCCGCGGCTCAGCGGGATGACAGCGGTGGGGGTGGGGGGAGAGGAGGGTCTGGTTATATTTTGAAAATAGAACCAACAGGATTGACCGAGATTTTGGATGTGGGGGGTGTGAGAAAAAGAGATGAGTCCAGCCCAGCTGTGGGGTTCAGGGCCTGAAGAGAATGAGCCGCCGGCTGTTTCCAGGCTGGGGAAGCACGTGAGCCCTCCAAGCCTTCCAACCGAGATGTCGTGAGGTCAGATGTCGGGCCTGGCGTTCAGAGTGGAGGCTGGTGCTCAGGGCGGTGCTTAAAGCCACAGAGGGATTGAGATCGCTGAGGAAGTGTGCGGTGAGGGCGGGGGACGGAGGCACCCCTGAGAAGTTGGGGTAACCCACAGGAACCAGCAAGGACGTCTGAGAGTGCAGGGGTCAGTGTGGCGGTCTCAAAGGCGCCAGCTCACAGTGCTCAGCCAGCTGTGCTCTTCCTAGGAGGCGTGGGAGGCCAGTGTTGAGGGGGGCTTGGGGACCCAGGCTCCTTCTGCCATGCAGGTCAAGTTGGGGGCACCAGGCTCAGTGCAGAAGGGGAGACAGGTAGGAGTGCCCATGACAGGGACAGCCTTGCCTGAGCTGCAGGACCCCTGGCCCTGGTTAAGCTGGGACTGTGTCAACAGCCCTCAGCCAGGAGCACCCATGGGGCTATGCAGGTGGGTGACAGGGCCTGCGGGGTGGACCCCAGGGCTGGCTGTCAGAGCCCTCGCCACAGGGACCCCCGGAGGGGTGAAAGCGCAAGGACCAGCCACAGGCACATGCAACAGAGATTTGCAAAGGCAGAACCACATCCCCTGGAATCCTACTGTTTGCATCTGTTTTCAGCTCGGGAGGCTGAGCCAGACCCCGCCTGGACCTGGGGTCACACACCTACCCCAATCCCTGCCCAGCCCTGCAGCCGCCCCGTTGCCAGGCCACACGCTGAGAGTGGGGTGTGAGCAGCGTGTCTGAGATGGGGGTGGCAGGGGCTGGGGGCTCATCCTTCATCTCCCCTTGGTGCCTGGCACTCACACCCAGTCATCTTTGGAGGGACCCAGGAGCCCAAGGGACAGGGACACCAGGCCTGGTCTGTGAGCCTGGGGGCCTCCAAGAACCCAGGGCCATTGGGGCCCTTCCTCTACTGCTGCTCCACCTGGCGGGAGCTTCCCTTCCTGGCAGGGCCCCAGGGGCACTGGCCATGGCAGCACAGGACTGCCCGGCAGGGCCCCCCACGCTCCAGCAGCTCCAGATCCAAACAAGGCCCTCGCTGTGCAGGCGAGACAGCGCGAGGCCCAGAGAGGGACGGGGCCAGGAGTTGGTCCTTGTTCTGCCGACCGCACGGCTGGCCCTGCCCGCCCCCCGTTGCCCCCGCTGGCCACGCAGCGCTGGTCAGGGTGGCAGGGACCTCGGCCGGGTGAGCCACGCCAAACGCCTTCTCTTGTCTTTTAGGAGCTCTATAGGAAGGACTGCAATCTAGCGGCCCAGCTGCTGCAGTGCAGCCAGATCTACGGCAGGGTCCTTAAGGTGTCCGAGGTAACGTGACCCCGCCCCGCAGCCAGGACATCCTTGCCCAGGACCATTCTGGGCTCCTTTTTTGCCAGCCCCACCCCAAGGCCACTCCCCACCCTTCAGGAGGATGGTGCTGGGTGAGGCCAAGCCCTGTCCCTTCTCACTCCTGTGGTGTCCTGGCCCTTCTGATGGTGGAGGGGCTGCCCCCCCACACCCCACCTCACCCAGCCTGGACAGCCCGGCCCTCCCAGAGCCCCCTTGGCCTCCCCGGATTCCTCCTTCCCCTCAGTGTCCTCTGGGGGCTGCTCCTGGCCCCTGCTCCCAGCCCCCATCCCCTGAGGGCTGGCATGGCACAGTGGCCCTGTGTGAGCCTCACAGGAACCCTGTGCTTTGGGCACAACTACTGGCAGTGCCCGTTTCAGAGACAAGACAGTGGCTTAAAGAAAAGTGACTTGGCCAAGGCCGCAGGGCAAGCAGGTAGCAGAGCCAGGCCCTCAAACCAGGCCTGTCTGGTGCCAGAGCCAGACTGAGCAGCAGCCCGCCCTGCCCAAGTGTGGCAGCCTGTAGAGTTGGCCCACGGACCCCCACCCCGGCCAAGCTACCCCCAGCCCCTCCTTTCACACGCAATGTCCTACCCAGGCCACTGTGTTCCCGTTCCCTGGGGCCTGGGCCACGCCCGAGACACTCACAAAATAGATCAAACAGTAGCTGGACACCCCCACTTGGCACCAGGTGCTCTTGCGGATACGGTGGGGCGCCTGGCCTGCCGGCCCCTCAATCTTTGTTGCATCTGTTTCTGAGTCTGCCTTATTAGGAGCACCTGGGCAGCATGGCTTGGGGGG
The DNA here is from genome assembly GCA_004363605.1 of Indri indri. Classification (NCBI taxonomy): domain Eukaryota; kingdom Metazoa; phylum Chordata; class Mammalia; order Primates; family Indriidae; genus Indri; species Indri indri. The sequence goes on from RJWJ010007455.1 coordinate 8,026, forward strand.
CGCCCCCAACACCATCCATGGGCCTGGGAGAGCAAGTCAACCCTCACTGGGCAGAAAATGGGGGGCCATAGCCCAAAGTCGGGCCTGAATCAGACTTGGGTTCCAGCTTCTCCCCATCCGACTGCAGCCTCTGGGCTCTGCTGGGCCCAGTCGGAGTGGGGTGGGCAGGTCAGGTGACCAGGGATCCCCAGGTGCTGACAACACCCACATCCCTGGGAGCTTGTTCAATACAGCATCCTGGGCCCCGGCTCCCACTGGTGTGACCGGAGAAGGCTGGGTGGTCCCTGTTCGTCTGTCTGCCTGTCGGTCACAGCAATGGTTCTCGGCCTCAGGGCCAGGGCTGGGCCTCGTGCTGACTGCAACCCCTGTCCCCACCCTCCCCTCGTCCTCATGCTCGTTCCAGCTGCCCTTGGACTTCCAGGAGCGTGTGAACCTGCACATGGAGAAGCACGGCTGCAGCCTGTCCTCCCCGCTCTGCCACCCGGCCTACGCCGACAGCGTGCCCACCTGCGTCATCGCCAAGGTGCTGGAGAAGCCCGACCCCTCCAGCCTGTCGGATGTCTCAGCCGGCGACCTGGCCTTCCGTGAGGGGGTCGAGAAGCCGGGCCCGCGGCCCCTGTACAAGGGAGACATCTACTGCAGCGACACGGCCCTCTACTGCCCGGAGGAGCGGCGGCGGGACAGGCGGCCCAGCGTGGATGCATCTGTGAGCGACGTGGGCTTCCTCCCGGCCCAGAACTCCACCGACAGCGCGGCTGAGGAGGAGGAGGAGGCCGAGGCGGCGGCGTACCCGGCGGGCTACCGGCGCGAGGCCTTTGTCGGTTACGCGGCCTCGCTGCCCACGTCCAGCTCCTACTCCAGCTTCAGCGCCGCGTCCGAGGAGAAGGAGCACGCCCAGGCCAGCACGCTCACGGCGTCCCAGCAGGCCATGTACCTGAGCGGCCGCGACGAGCTCTTCCGCCGAAAGCCGCCTGCCACCTATGAGAGCGGCCCTCACTTTGCCAAGGCCGCAGCCGCCGTGGCGGCCCCGCTGGAGCCCGAGATGGCCTCGCGGTTCGGGAGGACCTTGGCACCGTACCAAGCCGAAACCTTCCGCTTCCCGGCCCCGTTGGACTCGCAGCCGACCGTGATGCCTCCGAATCTGTGGAATCTGCGGGCCAAGGCGGAGAATGTCCGGCTCGCTATAGCGGACATGCGGGGCCAGTGGCGGCCCCTGAGCGTGGAGGACATTGGCACCTACTCCTACCCGGCCAGAAACGCCAGCCGCCTGTCGCCCGGCAGCTTCTCTGAGCGCTACTACGGTGGGGGTGGGGGCAGCCCAGGTAAGAATGCTGAGGGCCGTGCCAGTCCCCTCTACGCCAGCTACAAGGCTGACAGCTTCTCTGAGGGTGACGACCTTTCCCAGGGCCACCTGGCAGATCCCTCCTTCCTGCGGGCGTGCGGCGAGCTGAGCCTCAGCCCCAGCCGCTCTGACGACCCACTGCCCAGCTATGCGCCTAGCGAGGGGGATGGCTCCAGGCTCGGGGTGCAGCTGTGTGGGGGTGGCAGCAGCCCTGAGCCTGATCATGGCTCCAGGGACTCCCTGGAGCGCAGCTCCGTGGAGGCCTCCCCAGAGATGCACCCTGCCGCCTGCCTCAGCCCCCAGCAGGCCTTCCCCCGCGCTGGTGGCTCGGGGCTGAGCCGCAAGGACAGCCTGACGAAAGCCCAGCTCTACGGAACCTTGCTCAACTGAGCGCCTGCGTGCAGGCCGTGGCCCTGCACCCCCACCCCTGTGGCGCCCAAGAGGGGCGACCTCACCTCTGCCCAGACCCCAACGTCCCTGGCACCTTGCCCACAAAGAGGACTCGGGTGCCCCCAGCGCCTCCTCTCCCCCAGTCCAGTAGCACCTAAGAGGAGGACCCTCTCCCCACAGTGTCTCGTCCACCCAGCCCCACTCAGTGGAACTTCACTTAGAACATTTTTCACACACCGACATCCGTGCTCCATCTGAGACAAGCATGCCCTTTTGTAAAGCAAAACCATTTTTGTAGAGGAAAAGGGTCTCTCCTAACGCACTAAGCCTCCAGCTGCCTGGACGGCTGCCTCGGCGTTCTCAACACGGAATTCCTTTATTTTTCGGGTGAGGGTGCATGGGGCCCACCCCTAGGAAGGGAAGGAGGCGTCTGTGGAGCCCAAGCTCCGCAAGTGGGGAGCCACCCCAGCAAGCCAACGACAAGGAACCCCCGAAGTTCGGTCCACAAAGGGGAACTGAAATGAGTTGGAGGACAGAAAATGTTTTAGAAATCTGTTTTTCACAGTGTGGCCAACACACCACCCTGAGCTCCATGGTCCGCAGTCCCGAGTGGGGCCTAGATGTCGTCCCAGTATGGCCGGTGCTCCTCCCCCACCCCCCGAGTCCACCCCGACACCGTCTTTCTCTACCTCAGATGAAATGAGGCTCTCCGACCCCTGTTTCTGTTGCCTGCGTCCCCGTCGTCTGTGATGCATGCCTGTCTCGGTCAGTGCTGTACTTGCATTCACCAATAAAGACACCAGTGGAAAGAACCTGGGTCTGCCCTGTTTCTTCTCCCCCTGCCTTGGGTCTCAGGAACGCGTGGCCCTCGTGTCCGTCCCTCAGCTCTGCCCCCTGCGGCCAAGGTGGGCCCCTTAACCCCACGTGACGCCCCCAGCATCTGAGTTACTGCCCGTGTTTGGAGCCTTCGCTCCGTCACCCGGCCACGTCCTGCCCGTTGCCACGTCTTCACCACCCCGTCCTTCTTGCTCTCAGACTTCGCTCTCGTTGCCTTTAGTGTGGGTCTGCTGGCGACAACTCGCAGTTGTCATTTCTCTGCAAGTGTGTTTCTTTTGCCCCATTCTTGAAAGGTGTTTTCGCTGGGAGCAGGATGTGTTGGCGGGTGATCACTTTCCAGCAGCGCACAGGAGACGCTGCGGCAGTGTCCCCAGCTTCCTGTTGGTGAAGAGAACTTGCTGTTAGCCTGGGAGCTGTTCCTCTAATGGAATAAAAATTTTTTAAAAACCTTCTTTCCCTCCTGGCAGTTTAGGATCTTCTCTTCAACTTTGGCTTTCTGCAGTTTCCCGAGGTGTGTCTGGGTGTGGATTTTCCTTCTTAGCATTCACAGGGAGTCTTGCTTCTGTGGATTGATGTATTTCATCAGTTCTGGAAAGTTCTCCAGTATTATTTTTTAAAAATATTTCTCTGCCCATTCTCTTCTCTCCCTCTGGGACTACCATCCCAGGCCCATGGCAGACCTTGGACCGTAGCCTCTGTATCTGTTGCCTTCTCTTCTGTGTTTCCCAAATTTTTGTCTCACCCTGCTACAATCTGCAAAGTTAGTGAATTGTCTTCCAAATCACTAATTCTCTTCTACTGTGTCTACTCAGCTCTCAAACACAGGCACCCAGTCTCCAATTTCAGTTACTGTTTTCCATTTCTAGAGGTTCTGTTTGGTTGTTTCACAAAGCCACTGTGCTACTTTTTACTACAGTTTCTTATTCCCTAGAGATGTTTTCAAGCTTGTCTTTTTTTTTTTTTAGAGACAGGGTCTCACTCTGTGACCTAGGCTGGAATGCAGTGGTGTGATCATAGCTCACTGCAGCCTCAAACTCCTGGGCTCAAGCGATCCTCCTGCCTTGGCCTCTCAAAGTGCTGGGATCACAGGCGTGAGCCACCACACCTGGCCTGATCCCTCTTTTCTCTAACCATAGTAGGCCCAGCTCTTTGTTGCACTATCCGGCACTTCCAGCACGTGGAATCTGGGTAGGTCTTGCTCTTGCTTCCTGCCCCAGTTGCCACGGTTCTCTTTGACACATGCCCATTCATGCCCTTGGAGATGAACTTGTGGGGGTTCAGCAAGGCCTAGGATGGAGGCCCCCTCCCCCAGGGGGCTTTATACCTGATTCTTCCAGGTGCCTGGGGGCACTTCTACTGGGGACCACCTGAACCTAGCTTTATGCCCTGAAGTTCTCTGGCCTACCCAGCTGTCTGTGGCTCCAGGGAGGTCTGCCTCGTTGGGCAACCCCAAGGAGGGTGGACATCAGAAGTGGCTTCCACACCCCTGCATTTTACCTGCCTCTGCGGAAGAGGCCAGATCTGGCCCAACTTCATCTTCTCCAGGAGTAGATGCCGCCCCAGAAAGCAGCCTCCGTGAGCCAGAGGAGGCCATGGAGAGGCTTGGGAGTCCTGTCCCCTCTCTGGTGCCGTTTCCTCATGGGCAGAGCAGGGGTGGCAACCCTCACGCAGCTGGGGGCAACTGGGAGGGCAGAAGAGAGCGACACCTGGCACCCAGCGGGCAGAGGTGCTCCCAGGGGTAGCCTGAGCCCCCTCAGCCCACGTGTGTGCCGTGTGACCAGGGGCTGCCTCTTTCTGACTTCAGCTTTCCCACGTGTAAGGGAGGAAAGTCCTGCCCAGCTCCAGCACCTAGGGATCTATGAAACTAGAAGCATCTGGCCCTGGGCCGCAGTGCTGGGCACCCCAGGGGCTTTGCAGCCTCGGCACAGATTCAGAGTCCTAGCTCCCACGTTGCCACCTCCAAGCCTGAGGCTCCCGAGTAGGCCTCCAAACCCCACACCTCACGGTGCTGTCCTACCCTGGCCCCAAGCCAGCTACAGCCAGGCCTCTGAGCTGTCTCATTCCCAGAGCACTTAAGACTGTTGGGCACCTGCTCAGGGCTGGGTGGGGACAGTGACTTCTTTGGCCACAGAGCCAGGCAGCCTACAAGGACAGGCGGGCCTGGCCACACAGAGAAGGGGAGAGGGCATGGAGCTCCATCCCATGGTGTTCAGCAGCAGCGTCAGGCTGGTGCCGCCTCGGCAGGGGCCTGGGGTGCTGTGCATGGCAGTCAGAGCACTTCTCCCTGTGGGGCTGAGATTGGGGGACCTTGCTTTGCCTCCCAAATTCCCATGGCTCAAAGCTGGCTCAGTGGGACCCTGGGACTTGAAAATGCTTGTGGCTGTGGTCAGCAGTTCTGTCCCAGAATCCCCTGGGCTGGGGCTTGGTGCTTCCTCCTCTCCCTGGTGCTGGGCTTAGCTGCCCAGCCTCATGCTGGCCACGGGGACCTGGCTCTGCCCACAAAGAGCTCGGCGATGGGGGAGGGAGGCAGATGGTGTTAACACTAGGCTTGGGGCTTCGGGCACACAGGGCCACTGGGCATCCAGATAGGGGAGGGTCCTCACTGCTCCAGAGGGAAGAATGAAAAGGATCAGAAGGAGGAGCTCATGCTGGGTATTGAAGGATGAATAGGAGTTTGCCAGGCATTTCAGGCAAATGGAACAGCCTGTGAAAAGGTACAGATGTGTGACAGCTAGGGAGTTCCAGAAACTTCAGTGGTCCCATGTGTCTCCCTGAGGGGCTCAGCCCTGAGCTGCCAATTTCTCTCCAGATCTGTCCTTGGACATTTTACATTTGGACCTGTCACCATAACTGGACGGGAACTGCCGGGTAGTCCTCTCTCCCCAAGCAGCCAGGAAGCCATAGTGCATGGTTCCCTCCTCCACCGCCCCTCCTTTCCCTCCACCGGGAATCCTGCCTTGCCATCAGTGGGGCCCTGTGTGTGCCTTCCCCACCCGCCCACCTGTTTACAGGGTCACTGTGGGCAAGTCCCAGAACCCCTCTGGCAAGTTTCCCCTTCTAGAGCCTGAGGACATTCATCGATGCAATTTCCAGGGACCTTCTAGACAGCTGGTGGCCCATGTACAGAGAGCCCCAGCGAGGCCAGAGGTGGGGCCGGAGGGAGGCAGTGTGGGGAGGGAGCCCAGTGCAGAAAAGAGCACAGCTGGGGGTTGGAGGGCCCTGGGCATGTCCCTCTGCCCTCAGAGCAGCAGTTTCCTCAACTGGACAGTGGGGACCACAGCCACCCTGTGGGGCTGCAAGCATCAGGTCTACTGCCACACCGGGCACACGAGACAGAGCAGTCGGCACACACGGCCCACAAGGCAACTCCAAATGAAGCCGTTTTTCTCCCATGATGGCTTCACATCTGGTATTTCAGATTTCACAGGTGAGGACAGAGGTGAGCGCTCAGCCCGGGAAGGTGAGTGGAGGGGAGTCCACGCTTCTTTTTCATTCCTGCTCCACATTTTCCAAATTTAGCTTTCTTATTTTAAAACTGCAAATGGTGAACTCCCTGACACCTCGCTGAGGATCAAAGTCGGTCTTTAAGAACGCTCTTTGGAAGAAAGCGTTTGGAAAAAACAGATAAAAGCTTGGAGTACACCTGCCATTCTTCCAATGACATGACCTGCACAAGGAGGGGCTCACAGCCAGCTGGCACCCACAGAGGCCTGAAATGAGAAATCCAATCCACAGAGGCAGCGCTGAGAAACAGCCACAGTGGGTTTCCTGGGGAGCCCCGCATGTCCCCCTGCCCCAGAAGGGTCAGAGCTCTGAGTTGGTCCAAGGCCACCACATAGAAAAGAAACAGACTTCAGGGGCAGAGATTTGGATGTTGTTTGTCCCAAGTGAAGTTGACAGGGTAACAATCTTCAAAGTCCTTTCCTCTGCATCATCTCTCCTGCTCGTCCCCACAGAGCCACTCTACAGATGAGAAAACTGAGGCTCAAAGAAGCAAAGCCCCTGCAAAGGCCCCATGTAAGCAGGAGATGGCCCTGGGACCTCAGATGGGCTCCGGCTCCAAATCCCGTGGGGTGGCTGGGCAGTCCAGGTGGACGGGTGGTCATCCAATAGCCACACCTGGCACTCACGCCGAGTGAGTGGAGCCTGTAACTGACGCTCCTGTTAAATTAGTGGCAACACTGACAAATCATAGTAGGGAAAGCACTCTGCAAACAATGCGATGAATTCTGTCAGGAAGGTGAAGCCCCCGGGCTTCGTGCCGGCCAGGAAGCAGAGCACCTGCACTCCAGGATCTGGGCGGGCAGCGAGGTATGCCCCGGGGAGGCCAGCCTTCCCTCCTGGCCTCGTGTGCAGGTTGATCCATACGTCACTCATTCACTCGACATGGGCTGAGGGCCTGCTCGGGCCTGGACCTGGGAGACACACCCTCCCGAAAATGCTTGCAGGGGGTCCTGGGTTCTTTGGGGCCCATATCACTCTCCCTCCAGCTCTTCCAGGAGAGCTACAGATCAGCTCCACCCACACCTGGCCAAGGTGCCTTGGTCTGGAGCAGGCATGTGACAGAAGCCAGAGTTCTTCCTGGAGACTTGTCAAATGGAAATGAATGGAGGAGACCCCAGCAGGTGGCTTCGGCCATGGGACTAAACCTGGCCAAGGCCAAGGCCTGGAGAGCAGCAGGGACAGCAGCGGCAGGAAAGGGCCCCCACCCAGGGTCTGGGAATGCAGCACACCCGCCTTCTGGCCTGAACTGGCTCAACTCCGGCAGCTCGTGGCCAGACCGACACGAGCCTACACTCCCAGCTGTGTTTCCGAGCACCCACCACACACAGTTCCCGCAGGAGCTACCCAGACCCGATCTCCTTCACCCCCACCAGATCGGGGGAGGGATTTTACAGAAGGAGAAACAGAGGCACTGGGCAGCTAAGCAACTTGCCTGAAGTCACACAGTAATGAAAGACAGACAGGGTCTGAGTCCAAGTCTGGCGGATCCTAAAGCCTGTGTCCTGTGGGCAGGCCACGCTTGCAGTTATTCGTGGAACAGCTGCCATGTGCCAGGGGCCAAGGACCCAGCAGGGAGCAGGAACCTGACCTGTGGCGTTTACATCCCACTGCAAATGTGGGTAGGGAGCAGTGTCGGGTGGGCCAAGTGCTCTGTGGGGAGGAGACCAAGGGCAAGGGGAGCCGCCTCCTATGCCCTGCATGGGGAGGGAGGCCTGGGGGCACCGTGCACTGGGAGCACAGAGGGGCAGCCGTTAGGGGCTGATCTGGGTGGGCTTCACAGGTCACAGGCGCTCCCTCTCACAGGAGGGGGAAGAAAGGGCAAAGGCCAGAGGCTACATGAGCTGTGAGGGAGGCCTGCCCATCTCCCATGCCAGGCTCTGAGCAGCGCAGGCTCAGCCTCGGCTCCCCTGGCCGCTGTGCTCAGGCCAGTGGCAGCCCACACCTCATCGGGCCTCCATTTTTGCCAGGGACCATGCTCACTGGGCATGGGGTGCAAGTATTTTCACCAAATCAGCCATTTTTGAGACTAAAATTAAAAAGATGTAGAAGGTGCTCCTGCCAGGACCAGCCCAGTGGCCTGCATCCGACGTGGGCCTGGGCAGCTCACTCGGCCCGCCCCAAGGGGTGCTGTGTGGAGACACTGGGGCCATGCACTTGCCCCCAGACCAGGTTTGCACACTGTGGGTGCTGCATCCACATGGCACCACTGGGTGTCAGCCCCTGTACTGACTGTGGGTAGGAGGATTTGGCCTAGAGGAGAAGTCCTACCTCAGGCCCTTTGCACTGCTCTTCCCTCTGCCTGGAACCTGTGGACCCTGAAGAGATCCCAAGGACCCCTTGGACACACTGAAATAAATGTCCTTACACACCAGCCCTGGGCCAGCTCCAGTCCCCCCCGCCAGGACTGGTGCACCTACTGTGCCCAACACCATACAGACCTGACCTTCCCTGGCCGCACAGCAAGCCCTCGGCCGGCTCTTCCAACCACCTGCTGGACAGATGAGGACCTGGGCCTAGGAGGGGACAGACACCTCGCACACCATCTCCGCCTCAGTGACAGTGGAGCTGGAACTGGGAGAAGCAAAGATGGGGGCGCCCTCCTCCTGTGACCCCTCTGCCTGGTCCCGGGGCCCCTCCTCACATCCTCTGCATTGCCCCACGGACACCTGCCAGAGATGCCCTCCTCACCAAGTGAGCTCTGTCTCCTCCAGGAAGCCTTCCAAAGTACCTGTGGTCACCACTGTCACCTGTCGGCAGATCCTTGGGCTCTTGGAGCGGCCCCTCAGTGACTATCGGCCTCCTCCAGCCCCAGGGGCTCCTGCTCCTCCAGCAGCCACACTGCATGGGCAGAAAGCACACTGGGCTGGAGGCACCCCAGAGGGCCCCAGGGCTGAGGCAGACCAGGGACCCAGATGTCCACACTTGTGGGGAGGGGGAGAGGGGCTGGGGCCCAGTGAGGCTGGGGGGCTCACTGAGCTCCAGCAGAGTCCCTGAGGGCAGACCTAAGACCCAGAACCCTCCTGCCCGCGGGAATCCGCTGTTGGGACCAGCAGAGCAGGGCTGTCCCTCTCAAGCTCCCACCATTCTCTTTGTCTCCAGAGCCCCAGCGGGCCTGGGAGTGGGAAGGCGAGAGGGAGCTGCGGAAATACTCAGGAAATCACAAAACACGTTTATTGGGCAACACCGGCCACCTGCCAGGGGCTTTCACTGCTACCGTCCTCACAACCCTGTAATGAACAGATTTTTGTCCTCATTTTACAGAGGAGGAAACTGAGGCTCAGAGGACAGTGGAGACAGCCCCTGCCCAGGTCTGACCCAAAGCCACAAGCAGTGCTCACTCGTGCCCTCCGCGGGGAGGAAGGGGCCCAGGCCCGCGTCGGGAAGGCTCGGCGACGGCGAGGCTCAGCAGTGATAGGAGCTCAGTGCCAGATCTTCACCTCCCCTCCCCAGGAGCTGGTGGCGAGGACGGAGGGCAGCACGGGGTGGAAGGTGGTGCCGATGCAGGCCTCTGCGTGCCCCTGCAGCGTGCACGCCCGGCTGGCCGTGCGGAAGGTGTATATCAGGACCCGGCCGTCGGCACTGCCCGTCACCAGCAGCTCTCCGCCCGGGGAGCACTCGCAGCCCACCGAGTAGCCTTCCACCTGCAGATGGCAAGACAGGGGTCAGTGGCCACACCTGTTCCTCAAGGCCACGTGTCTGACAGGGGTTGTTATGCCCACTCTACAGAGGAGCAGGCTGAGGCCCCAGGCTGGCAAGGAGCAGAATAGGGCTTCACACCCAGTGTCTCCGAGGCTGTAGGGCCCTGGCAGGGGTCCTGCTTCAAGAGGCCGGTTCAGGGGAATCCTGCTGAAAGGGCTCCAGCCTCACTGACAGCCACCGAGCCCCTGGCCCCTTCGCCCCAGCAAGGTAGGCCTCAGGGAGGAGGGGGAGGATGTAGAAATGGCCCCATGCCTGTCCAGTCCTGCTCCCGTACGTCCACCCCGCCCCGACCTGTCTGTATGAGCCAGCCAATGCTTTCCTGCCTGGTAGCTGGGGCCTGGGGCCAGGACCAGATGTGGCCCAGGGTCTTGAGGAAACACCAGGCCACATGGCCTGCAGTCACCCAGGAAATTGAAAGCAGAATCTACCCAGGCAGAGGCTCCACGCACCTTGGGGTCCCACAGACATTACTGGCACTGTCTGGTGGGAGACTCTGGGGCCAGTGCTCAGCACCTGACCTGGGGGACAAGGATGGGGGTACCTTGTGCCCTGCGTAGCGCCGCCTTCTGCTCATCCGGTAGGGCCACACGGCGGAGAAGAGGGCCACATAGTTGCCATTGGACTGCGCCAGGAACACGGGCTCCTTCGGGTGCAAGGCGAGGCTGGGGCAGGTGTATCTCTCCTGAGAAACGGCAGGGCCACAGGAGGGTCGGAGAAGGCTCACACTCAGTCTTCCGCCTCCGGCAAACACCGCCCCCCGCCCCCCGCAATCTGCCCGAGGGGCCATGTGCCCTCCCAAGCTTTGGTTTAGGGGCTCTGTATGAATCTCCTGGTGCTGCCATAACAAATTCCCACAAACTTAGTGGCTTAAAATAACATATATTTATTAACTGACAGTGTTGGAGGTCAGAAGTCTGAAATGGGCTTGCATGGGCTCAAACCAAGGTGTCAGCAGGCTGTGTTCCTTTCCGGAGGCCGCAGGGGGGATCCTGTTTCCTTCCCTCTTCCAGCTGCTAGAGGCTACCTGCAGCCCTTGTGGGAGGCGGGGAAAGGGCCCCAAAACATCCACATCCTAATTCCTGAGCCTGTGAACGTCACCTTATGTGGTCAAAAAAACGGTCTTTGTAGACATAATGAAGGATCTTGAGATGAGGAGATTATCCCGTATGATTACCCAAACGCAACTGCATTCACCCTTGGACGGAAGCAGAGGCGGATCTGACACGCACAGCAGAGGCGACTGAAGATGCCGGCCTCGAAAGCTGGAGGGCTGCAGCCACAAGCCAGGGAGTGCCCGCGGTCGGGCGGGAACGCGGAGCACTCCCTGCTGGCACCTTCACGTCAACCCAACGACACTTACCATCTATTAAGGACTCTGGCCTCCAGAGCTGTGAGAGGATTAATGTGTGTGGCTTTAAACCACCGCAGTTGTGAGAATTCGTTACACAGGATAGAAAACAAATCCACGTGCCATCTCCCCACCCGCACAGTGAGCCCCTCGGGACAGCCCCAGCCCAGCCCAGGGACCCGCGCAGCAAAATGCACCTCAAGTGAGGAGCTGAACGGCCAGACAAGAATATACATGCGTGACCACGCATCAGCACGCAGGGGCAGGGACCTCACTGCTCGACAGGCACAGCCACACAGAAAACACCCTTAGAACTCCCCTCTCGACCTCGCCTGACATTGTTCTAAGGATTTCCTTAAGCCGCCCGCTCGAATCCGAGGGCAAAGTGGGGAGCAGACAGAACGGGAGCTGCAGGCCGATGTGCCCAGCAGAGGCCCGGAGGCCGTGGTGGCCAGATGATGAGCTCCCTGCCACGATGTTCCTGGGCTGAGCACCTGCTCACTCCACACAGCAAGTGTGGATGGAGATGTCATGAGAGAGGGGCCAACAGCTCAGGCACAAGGCGCCTTCGTCTGCCCCACTGCTCCTGGTCTCTGCTGGGGCTCTTGGAGGCAGGACACCCTCAGTGGCCAGAAGGACCCCTCCAGCCCCCACCTCCAGTCCCCACCTAGGGGGTTCAGACAGCTGAACCCCCTCCCACGGGAAGGGGCCTGGGACCCCAGACAGACCAGAACCACACAGGCATGTCCTGTGGCTGAAACTGAGAGTAAGGCCAAATAGGGCTTCTCACATGATAAATCTGGTTAGAGATTCTGGCAGAGGTCCGGAAATCCCAGGCAATGATGGTGCGGTCGGCAGAGTCCCGGGTGGAAGCATCTGTGCTGCTCAGGAACTCGCAGCCTTCCCCGAGGAACAGGATGTCCAAGGTCTGCTGGATGGTCGCCTTGTAGCGTCTCACCACCTGTAAAAGCAGGCACCAGTCACGCTGGCAGGCCTGGGAACACAGGACAGGTGCCTGCCCAGGGAGGGCCGCCGCGCGCCCAAGCGGTGGGCGGGTTTGGTGAAGGCCACGCTGGGCCACACACACCAGGCTGGGCAGCTGCAAGCCCCACGTAGAGTCATGGTGCCCTCCCGCCCAGCCCCTGCTTCCCCACCAGGCCAGTGTCTGTCACCCCCTGGAGTTACTCTGCAAAACCACCCAGACTCAAGCCTTGCCTGGTGGCCTCCTGCCATCCTCTTCTCCCCAGTCAGAAGGGCCCCTTGAGAGCACGCGGTATCCAGTGAAAGAGCTGCGGGAAAAGCCTACGCCTTGCCCAGGGCACCTAAACAGCACGATGACACCCATCAACACCAGGGTCATACTTTGTGAGCGGGTCTTGCTTTTGAAGATGTCACATAATTCACAGCTCACAAAGTTCCAGACTACTGTCCCTGCAGGAGTCACGGTAATGCATGGAGCAAGTGTTCATGGAGACAGACCGTAAAGCCAGAATCACAGAACATATTTTAGCTTTAAAGACACTTTTTATTTTCTTAGCATCATCACCAGTATTTCATAGCCTCCTGTCTCGTAAACTGATGTTATTAAGTATCAAGCAGTTGTTTTGCTTTCTTTAGAGCATTTTTATCACATTCATCTTCTGCTCTAAAATTTTTGGCAGGGAGGTTGGGAGGGGTCCCACTACCAGGACTAACAAGTGGCTCCACTTAACACACTCATGGAAGGCACAACCATAACTTGCAGCATTGAAGTACCAGGCCAGGCACCCACCAGCCGTGGCAGAAGCGCAGCAAGGTCTCAGGCCTGCCTGCTGGGCCTGGCCAGCCCGTTACCAGTTCCCGGGGCGCCACCATGTGGCTACAGCATAAACACTGTTCTCCAGTCCCTTGGCCCCACCAGTTACAAAATGAGCCATCTTGACAAATTTAAAAAAAAAAATGAACTTCACAACTTTCCAATTTTGCTGAATGCTTCCCATCATCCTCTTTCAAATGTATATGTCAAATTCACATTAAATGCAACACGCTATAAATTCAGTTTAGACCAGGGGAAGAGAGGCTATAGACCCATTCTCCAGATGGGGTACACTGAGGCTCAGGGGATTTGCTCAAGGTTGCAAAGCCAGGGCATGGCTGATCCTCTCCCTACACCAGGGGCTTCCCTGGGCCCCACAACTCAGTCTTCGGCCGGCCAATTCCTGCCTCCATAAATTCCTGAGGAGGGTGGGCAAGAAATGACTTCCCTTCTCTGAGCCACTTCAGAAGCAGCCCTCAGCTAGGGGGATTTCAGGGTGGATCCCCTGAAGCCTAAAGAACAGTCCAGGGGCAGAAAAAAGAGGCCAGTCCTAGAGGCCTCTGAATGCAGGGCAGGGAGCCAGACTGCCCCTCCCTGGCTGGCTGCCGGCTGCCGGCTGCCTTCCTGCAGGCACCAGGATTTCCTCTGCCTGCTTTGCCCTCCCAGGGTGGCCCTAACCAGGCAGAGCCCCAAGTCTCACAGTGTGGGCTGGGGGAAGCTCTACTCCCAGCCAGGAGTGTAGGGCTCATGCTCCTGCTGGCTTTAGAGCTGGGGCTGCAGGCTAGCAGGATCTGGAGATGTGATAAACCATGGCTGTCCCCAACATCTGCTCTGATGAGTTTGCACAACATTCCAACTTGGGCCTGGCCAGGCCCAGCAGGCAGGCCTGAGACCTTGCTGCGCTTCCACCATGGCTGCTGGGCCCCGGCCTGTTATTTCAATGCTGTAATTTAAAGTACCGCCCTCATGAGTTTGTTAAGTGGAGCTACTTGTCAGTCCTGGTACTGGGACCCCTCCCAATACGCCCACCAAGAACAGCGCCATCCCAAGGTGGAATTTGGAATCTATGTTGGTGGGGAGCAGAGGGGAGGCACCAATGCCCCAACATCATGGCTCTGGAACAATCTCTTTACGGGCTCCAGATCCACCTGCTCCTCCCATCTCCAGAGCCATTCCAGCCTCACCTCACTTAATCACCCTCCCATGAGCCACCCCAGGGCCTCCCTGTACCTAGGCCACATCAGGCTTGGGTGTCTCCCTTTCCTCTTCTCCCGAAGCCCTCTCCATCACCACAGTTCAGATGAGGAGCAGGGAGTCCAGAGACGGCCGGGCTACCAACTGCCAAGAGAGGAGTGGTCTGGCCCAACACATGTCCCTGCATGTGGCCCATGCCCTGAGGCACTTCTCTTCCCTGGTTGGGGGATGAGGGGCACAGAGCAGCCTCCGGAGCCCCGCCGCCCACACTGAACGGCTCTTGGCAGGCAGTTCCCAGCTCCCCGGCAGGACCGTGAGCTCCCCTGCAGCTCTAACACCACAGCCCACCACCAGCCTCGGCGCCTCCGTCCCAGCAGGCACTGCCCCGGGGAAAGGATGGAGGACGATGAGGGCCCACCTTCCACAGGCTGCCTGCCCACTAAGTACCAGTCGCTGACTGGGGGGCTCACAAAAATCATCTCGGGACAACAGCCCCAGAGGTAGCTTCTCCAGAGAGGAGCAACATGCCCAGGAGCCGTCAGCCTGTCCAGAGAGAACTCCCTGCGTACCCCTGTCAACACACCGCCTGCCTCCGAAGACAAACTTTTCGAGGAGAACGAAAACCGTTGTTCTGTACATTTTCTGAGAATGGATGGAAATGGCCCAATTCATTAGGGTGTCATAAAAGTGAATGGCCGGGAAACAAGCCGTGTTACGGGCGATCCCTGCCAATAGCGCGGCTGTAAGTAGAAGGCTGGCCTTTGAAGGGAGCACCTCCGAACGTGATTTACTCGCCTGCACAACTGCTCGTGCCCCGGGAAAGAGCAGAGGAGCCATTTGTGCGTCTAGCTGGTGGGTTTTATGGCAACCTTAATTACACCAACAGCTGGCACATGCCATCCCAGGGTGTAGGATGGTGCCACTCGGGCCTAACTAGCTGGACCCAAAAGGGAGCCTTGCTCAGACTCCTTCGGCAGTGGTGGGCCCTGTTGGATAAGCAGGACTTGGTCTTGGGGAAAGCAGAAGGTCGATCACGGCACATTCAGGGTGATGAGAACCGCCAATGTCCCTAAGATCTGCCCGCTGCTTGGCTGCCAGCAAACCTCAGTCACTGTGGGCTGCCGCTGACTTGTCCAAAAGCATGGTTTTCCCTTCCCTGGGTTCCTGCTACCTCCAG
The DNA here is from genome assembly GCA_004363605.1 of Indri indri. Classification (NCBI taxonomy): domain Eukaryota; kingdom Metazoa; phylum Chordata; class Mammalia; order Primates; family Indriidae; genus Indri; species Indri indri. Next base: position 23,312 of record RJWJ010007455.1, read on the forward strand.
GATGCAGGCTAGGCTCCAGGAGGTGCAGGGTTGGGGGTGCAGGGTAGGCTCCAAGCCTGGTGCAGCTGCCAACAGGGGAGGGTCCCTTCCCACTCTGGGCCTAGTTTGTGAGTCACCACCATGAAAGGCCTAGACTGGACAACATCTGAGCCTCGGAGCCTCTAAGTACTGCTGGTCCTCAGAAAGAGGAAGACCTGGGGGGTGGTGCCAGATCTCCCTACCCGACCCTGCCAGTCCTCTGCACCCAGACTTGATGGAAAGGAGGAGGGCGACGCTGCTCTGGCTCCCGTGGGACCCTGTGCCCCTGTGCTCTCTCAGCAGCACACCTTGGCCACCTGCCCGGACCATAGGACTGTGAGGTCCCGGGACAGACGCTCTGCCACTCAAATTTCTAGGTCACCCTTGGCCAGCACTGGGTCTGCCCACTGCAGGCATCGGTAAGGTGTGTGGAATTAACAGCTAGGTGAGTGAATGAATGGATAAACAAATGGATGAATGAGCAAAATGTCGACAGCTTTAAAAATGCCACAACCTAGGGGCTTCTGGCTCCCAGCAATATCCTGGCACTTGGGGCTGAGGCAACACACTGAGCCTCTGCCACTGGCTCCGCCAGAGCCCCCTGGGGAGATGAAAGTCATTCATAGATTCACAGGTCCCTCCTGTGGCCCGAGTGTGCCAGCCCCTGCTCTGGCCTGGGGACATGGAGACAAAGGAAAGCTGCTCCAAGACCACGGTGGGGGAGGGAAGCAGAGCAGACAGACTGTGCTCAACGTCTGGTTGTCAGGAGAGCCCAGAGGCTGCCAGGGGGCTTCTCCTGGCCCTTGGATGAACAGACATGAGATGCCAAGTGGGAGGGCCCAAGCTCTTGGGCAGGCACCCTGCGCACCCAAGCCTAATGGCCTATTACTGGCCGTGTGACTTTGGACAAGTAACTTATCCCTCTGCTCTTCAGTCTCCACCCCTATAAAGTGGGGATAACAGCAGGACCTCCAGCTAAGGGAGTAAACAAAGGTGACGTGTCCAGCTAAGAGCCGGACACATAGCAGATGCTCATAAACCTTCTCTCCCCAGGCCAGGCAGAGCTAAAGTACCCAGGATGGAACTGTGAGTTCTTGGAAAAGTTTCTTCTACCCAGATTTCGACTCCTACATGAAATAAATGCACTAATCTCTTTAAATGCTAAGATTCAAGGCAAACTGGAAGGGCAGGCACAAGGCTCTTTTCTGTGTCTTAAATTCACACAAGTAAAAGTAGCCAATCACATAGGATAGTGGCTATCAAAAGTGCCCCATTGATACATGCGAAAAGGAACTGAAGTTTACATTAAAAAAAAGAAACCATATAAATATGAGAGGAAAACATGATTGAATTTCTCTGCAACCTGGGACTTGGGGAAACTTTCCCAGTATGACTCCAAAGCCAGAGCACTAAGAGAAAAGATGAATAAATTTGACTACATGAAAATAATAATAATTTTAAAATATACTTTTGTACGGCAGAAAGCAAGTAAATACGTGAATAATAAATAAGCAAAGTAAAAATGACAAATGGGAGAAATATTTGCAGCTTATATTACAGTCAAAGGTTACTCTCCATAATGTAAAGACAGTTTCTAAAAATAGATGAAAAAGACCAACAGCTCTACAGAAAAATGGGCAAGAGATGTGACCAGAGCTCATAAAAAAAAGACATGGTCCTTCTACCACAAAAAGAGCAAGACAAATTTAAATTACACAGAGACACCATTTCTCACCTATCAAATTAGCAAACTCCACCAGTTTGCCAACAGCCTCCATTAGGCGGCTTGGGGTATCAGGTATCTACGCACTGCTGCCAGAAATGCAAAATGGCACAATCCCTGTGGAGAGGATTTGGGCAACTTCAAGCGAAATAACATGCATTGTTACTCAGCAATGGGCATGATCCAGTAACCCCACTTCTAAGAACTGATCTTAAACTTACACTGGTAAAATCCCAAAAACATATAAGCACAATGCCACTAAAAGCAGCATCACTTGTGAAAATAAAAAAATTGGGAACAAGGCCAGGCACAGTGGCTCATGCCTGTAATCCTACCACTCTGGGAGGCCGAGGCGGGCGGATCGTC
>RJWJ010007455.1:25518-57623 GCA_004363605.1 Indri indri
AAAAAAAAAAAAAAAATTGGGAACAACTCGATGTTCATCAAGAAAGGACTGGCTGAATAAGCTTTAGTATAGTCCCACTCTGGACTACCATGCAATTGTAAACACGAAGAAGGAGTACCTCCCTGTCCTGCTGCGGGGTGATCGCCAAGATATGTTGTTCAATAAAAAAATACAAAGGCAGGGGTGTGGGGGAGTGCGTAAAGTATGTAGAAGAGAAGTGATGTGAACATAAATGTATGAGTTTGCTTCCATTAAAAAACAATAAAAGGATAAACCAGAAATGCAAATAAGTAAATAAATAAGATTACCTCTAGAGGAAGGGAGAGAACAGAATGGGGGAGACAGGATTACAGGCAGAACTTAGATTATTTCTATAAATGTACCTTGCTTTGCAGATGTGACCCTAGAACAGGATCACAATTTTTTTCTGTAAAGGGACAGATAGCAAGTATTTTAGGTTTTGTGGGCCACATACAGTCACTATTTCATAGTCTTCCTGTGTGTGTGTGTGTGTATATCTGTGTGCTAGCGCTGGTTAGAAATGTAAAAACCATTCCTAGCTCAAGGCCATATAAAAACAGGTCACAGCCAGATCAAGCCCATGGGCTGTAGTTTGCCAACTCTTTCTCTAAACTAATGTACATATTTTATTAAATTATACAACAAAATTAAATTAGAAAGCAATCTCTAAAATGTGAAAATAAAATTAAGCAAATGAAATTAACCATGTATTGATTTGGGAGCTTAACCATATAAGTAAGATTTCTTTTAAGAGACTTTAAAGCACAGTAATTTAATGGTAGATCCTTAGTTGAATATACATTACTAACAGAAAGCCTGTAATTTGATGGTAAATCCTAACTGGGTATACATTGTGAGCAAAAAGAACTGCAAGAAATATTAAACTTTTTTCAGTCATTTTATTGCTAGTGTAAAATATATAAAAAATAATTGTGTAAAGGCAGATAGAAATAAAAAATTTTCAGTGTTAAACATTTTAAAAATAAATTTTATAAAAGATATAAAAACAAAAAAGTGAAAGAAAAATTCTGTAATCCTAAATTTGAATTGGATAAATCAGTATAAACAACAATATATTTTTATCTTAAGCATAAAAATATTTCCTAGCTCTGTCCACATAAAGGGCATAGAAACAATGAGCAACCTTAGCACTCAGATTATGGTCCCTAAACCCAGCTAAAGGGATTAGAAGTGACACAGATGTTAGATCAGAACATTGAAAATTATTGTAATTCCATAACATATGTTTAAGAAGGTAAAAGAGAGATAGCCCATGGTAAACAGAAACACTGGAGATACATATAAAAAAACTAAAATCAAACTTCTAGAGATAAAATACGCAATGTTTGAGATGAAAAATGCATTAGAGAGGAGTAACAGCAGATGAGACACTGCAAAAGAAAACGTTAGTGAACTAGAAGACATAGCAATTAAAATTATTCAACATGTACCAGTGAGAAAAAAACACTAAATTTAAAAATGAACAAAATCTAATGTTAACCCAAAATGGAGTAAACCCAATATGACCTCTCTCTCTCCCAATAAATTACAATTAAAAACTCTGGACAAAATTCAAACAGCAACTACCTGAAGACTGTGAAAAATAAAGAATAGCGGAAGAGTTGGGGAGGGAAGTCAAAATTTGAAGAAAGACCAGTATAGCAGATGAAGTTCTTAGTTTGTTTTTGTTTTTGTCTTTTAACTCCTGACACTGACCCAAGGACTGAGTGGATTAAGGAACTACATCGTGGGCATGGATAGCAAAAACTCTGAAATAAATTCATCATTCTGGCCAGATGACCAATCTGAAGAAAAGATGAACAGAGCCATATGGACCTATGAGTTAATACAAAAGATTTAAATTTTTTTTTATACATGGAGTTCTTAAAGGAAAGGGGGAAGAGAGCAGTGCAGAAAAAAGAATATTTAAAGAACTACTGACTGGAATTTACCCAAATTTGGTGAAAGACACAAATTTATAGAGTCAAGAAGCTTTGCAATGACAAAGATAAATTTAAAAAAACAAGCCCTGACACATCTCAAACTGTTAAAAAACCTCAAAGAAAAAATCTTGAAATCACCCAGGAAAAAAAATGAAGAATTACAACGTAAGAGAACAATTACTTGAAATACTATAGATTTCTCATCCAAAACTATGGAGGCCAGAAGAAAGTGGAACATAAAAAGTGGTGAAAGAAAGGAGCGTCAACCGAGATAATACACGTGTAAGATATTTTTAAAAGACCCAAATCAAACATGTAGAAGTGAAATAAAACAATGTCTGCTATTTACAGCAGATTAGAAATTGGTAAGGTATGATTGGTAAACTTGAAGACACAGGGAAGAACAGAGCATCAGTGAGTTATGGAACAAATCCAAAAAAACCTAATATAAACGTAACAGGAAAAAAGGGATGGGGAAAAACAAAATTGAAGAAATAATGATCAGAAATTTTCCAAATTCAATTAAAACTACAAACTCACAGATATAAGGAACTAAACAAAGCCTAAGACACACAGAGAAAACTATACCGAGACACATCATTTAAATTGCCTGAAGCTGATGGTAAAGGGAAAGATCTTAAAAGCAGACAGAGAAAAAGATACATACGGAGGAATGAAGATTAGAATGACAGCAGACTTCTCAGTGGAAACAGGCCAGTCAGAGACAGGAGAGCAACATGTTCAAAGTAGTAAAAGAAAAAAGGTTTATTTTAGGTTTCTCAACCTAAAATTCTTTACCTAGTAAATATCTTTTAGACAAAAGACAAAATTTTTTTCCAGAGAAATAAAAGCTGAAAAAACTTATCACCAGCAGCCCAAAAATACATGAAATGTTAAAGGAAGTCCTAAAGGCACAAAAAGAAGTGGAGGTTCCAGCCATTATAATACAGCAAGAAAAAGAAATAATTGTACACACACTGGAAAGAATGCTGTAAAACTATATCATTCGAAGACAATATGATCACGTACATGGAAATTCCTACAGAATCTATGAAAAAGCTATGAGGACTGAGAAGTGACTTTAGTAAGATCACATGATACATAGTCAATATAAGAAAGTTAACAGTATTTCTATATACCAGCAACAAACAATTGGAAAACAAAAAATAAAATTCCACTCACATTAGTATCCAAAAACCACAAAATACTGAGGAATAAGTTAATGTAATATAGTAATATCGAACACTGAAAACTACAAAACACTGCTGAGAGAAACTAAAGGAGATCTAAGTAAACAAAGAAACATACTATGCTCGTGGATCGGAAGACTCAATATGATCAAGATGTCCATCCTCCCCCAAATTTATCTATAGATTGGTCACAATCCTAATCAAAATACCAGCAGGCTTTTTTGTAGAAGATAAGTTGATTGTAAAATTGAAATGAGAATGTAAAGAACCTAGAATAGCCCAAAAAATCTTGAAAAAGAAAATGTTGGAAGGCTTACACTTCCCAATTTCAAAAATTATTATAAAGCTACAGCTAAGAGAGAATGGTATTGGTAAAATGATAGACATATCGATCAACAGAACAAAAGTGAGAACCCAGAAAGAGACCCTTCCATGGCAAATTTATTTTCCACCAAAGCTCCACAAACACAATCCAATGGGGAAAGGAATGTCTTTTCAACAAACGGTGCTAAAACAACTGGATTCCCACATAGCATAAAAAAATAACCATCAAACTTACCTCACATCATACACAAAAATTAAGTAAAAATAGACCATAGCCCTAAATGTACAGCAAAAACTATGAAACTTGTGGAAGAACACAGAGGAGAAAATCTTTGCAACCTAAAGACAGGCAAAGATTTATTAGAGCACAAAAAGCTACAGAATGGGAGAAAATAGTTCCAAAATATATAAAGACTCTTAGAATTCACTACTATTACTAATAATGAATTTAAATAGGCAAAAGATTTGAACAGACTTCTCACAAAATAAGACATTCAAATGGCCAACAAGCCCACAAAAAATATGCTCACTATCATTAGTCATCAGGGAAAAGAAATTAAAGCCACAGCCAGACACCACTGCATATCCACTAGAATAACCAAAATGAAGAAGACCGACAGGACCAAGTGTCGGTGAGAGTGCGAGGCAACTGAAACTCTCCTACACTGCTAATGGGAAGGCAAAATGGCACAACTACTTTGGAAATAGTTTGGCAATTTAATATAAATTTAAATATATACATACCATATCACTTAGCAATTCCACTACCAATTATTTACCCAAGGAAATGAAAATGCATATCCACACAAAGACTTGTTCATGAATGTTCACGGCAGCTTTATTTATAATAGCAAAAACTGGAGATAACCCTGAATGTCCATCCACAGGTTAAGTGGATAAACTGTGGTGTGTCCATACAACAGACTGTGGCCCAGCATCCGCGAGGAACACTGACATGCACGGCAAGCGGGGGAAGGGGGGCTCCAAAGCAGAAGCGGAATCGCAGGCTCCCCAGGCAACCTGCGTCAGAAGCACTGCTCAAGATCAAACCGCCAATTCATAAGACACACAGGGAACAGAGGAATGCGTTAAACGACACCACAGGGATGCAATCGGAAAAATAAAGAACAACTGACTTATTACCCAATAAATAAGTTACAAAGTAGGAGAGAAACCAACAGATGAAACAAGACTTATCACCCAAATGTTTGGATCCTGATTTGAACGAGGCGCTATTTAAAGCAAATTATGAAGCAACCAGGGATATCTGAACATGGATCAGATATTTGATGATATTAAGGAATTATTGCTGAATTATTAGAAGGCATAATGGTATTATAATAGTTGTTTAAGCTCTTACCTTTTAAAGAAACAACATGTTTATAAATAAAACGATTAAATGTCTGGGATTTGCTTCAAAATAACCTGGCGGTAGTGGTAGGGAGAGAGGAGCCTGATGGCCATAAATCTGTAATTTTTGAAACAGTGTGCTGATTGCACGAAAGTTCATTAATTAGTCTCTCTCCTTTGGCATATATTTAAATTTTTCAGTAATAAAAAGTTTCTTTAAAGTGCTCTGTGGGGAGAAATTAGCTCCACAAATGTTAATTCTTATCAGCTGGGCCTGAAATAATAAGCAGAGTAGGGACCAGCTGAGATAAAGCAGTAGGTACGGAACAGACATAATTAAAGCCGAATTACAACTATGGCAACATACATCTGTCCCATTTTGTCCAGAACCTGGTCCCTCCCTGCCAACAGGAATCCGATAGTCTTCAGAAACAGGCCTAAGCGGCCGAGGCTCGGGACAACGTCGTATTGCGTAAGTGAAACCCTGGAGCTCGGCAATTCTCCTACCTAGGTGCTGGTGGTTTCTATAGAAACCACCAGAGAAATGATATTTCAGAGCACACAAAGCGTCTCCACTGGCCTCCACCGGCTTTGTTCACACTTGCCCATCAGCATCTGAGATCCAGCCTATCAAAGAGGCCCTCGCAGCTCACTTTTAAAATAGGTACAGCTCATTATAAAGCACCTGCTCTCAAATGTTTCCAAGGAAACAGAGGCCCCAAGACACCCCTCTCTAAATTCATTAGCATTTAACACTCCTTAATGAGGCTTAAAGATGGCGAGCTTTAATAACCATCTGCGGGGGGAGGACACCGGTCCCTTTCACATTCAAGTGTAACTGACGGGCTGGCTCAGGCTCCGGGAGGACAGCTTTAAAGGCAAAGTTGGGAGCATGCTGGGTGTGTCTGGGGAGGTCTCCCTTGTCTCTAAAGCCTCCCTTGGGTCTCAACCTAAAGATGGCCACAGTAGAGGCCCTGCACTGACCAGATCAGAAGGCCAGGCTGACCTTATTTCCTAATTCTCCTCTGAGTGCACACACATGCAGGGACACACACACACACAAACCCCTCACCAATCCCCCATGTGTCAGGCCCTTTCGCATCTCTGTGCCTTTGCACATTCCTTATGCCTAAAATACCCCACCTTGACTTGCTGCCTAGAAAACTCCTATGCATCCTTCAAAACCTTCTGCCAATCAAGCCTCCCAATGTGGTGAGCAGAATCATCAGCTCCTTCTTCCATGATCCTTTCCTCAGCGCCCCATGGCAGCTCCCTGCACACTGCACTGTTGAGACTGGCTCCTCCCCTCAACCCTGAGCTCAGTGTTTTTTCTTCCAGCCCTCGGCCACTTGGCCACCCAGCTGGCAATTCAGGAAGTCTTTGCAGGACCCCTGATGAATAAATCTAAACTGAGCAGCCAGCCCCAGGACGGTGGAAGGAGTGGGGCTGGCAGGCGGGGAGCAGCCTGTGTGTCTCAGGGCTGCTCAACTCCACTGCCTCCAGAGGGGGAGCTGACTACGCACAGCAGGAAAACCTCAACTGAGCCCCTCCCAGCTAAAGACGGGGGGCTCTGCTCCACACAGGCCACATGGAGCTCAGGGCAGTGAGGGGGTCTCTCCCTGCACCTCCCAGGAACTGTCTGGGCGGCGGGGCTGAGGCACTTCCACTGGGTCCCAGCAGAAGGAGCATATGTCCCCCACGGACAGGCGTCCCAGCTGTGAGCCCCAGACGCAGCCTGAAGAGCAGTCCGGGGGACAGGTCATGGGGCCTTGTGCTGGGGGGTGGGAGCTGAGGGACAGGACCTGCTGAGGGGTGGGAGGTAGGGAGGGGGCTTCCTGGGGGCTCCTGGAGAGTGAGAGGACGTTGGCTACTTCTCTCCAGGTGCCCCCTCACCAGCCATGTCCTCCCACCCAGCTCTGGGCACACAGTGCTACCCTCCTCTCTGAGCTGTCTGAGGGACAGTTTCCCAACCTCTCCACCCTAGGGAAAAGGCCCTAGTGGTCATCATGAGCCCCTCATGCTCGGTGGCCCCATTCTCTGGCTGTCAGATTCTCTATCCGCCAGGAAACAGCTGAGTTGCTACCTTCTTCTCTGCCCTGAGGGTATTTACTGGCCAGTTTTCATGTGGGAATCACAGAACCTTGGACAGCCCCTGGGATGCCCTAGGCCAGGGTTCCCACCGTGACATCTCCTAAGTTCCTGCTTTAGTTCTCCCACATTCTGAGCAACCACACGTATTTGGGAATAATTAATTCATTTCTCCCTTTTAAAAATTAATCAAAGACACAGGAGACTGTATATCTGAGCTTCTGATCAGCCTGAGATGACCCATGTTACTGCACTGGGTTAGAACATCTTCAGCCGAAAGCACAGACACTTGACATTTTGGTCAGGTATGCTGCTTGGCTGGGGGAAAGGTACAATCTCTGCTCAGCTTTTAGCAAAACTGAAGAAGCTCACCATAGCCAATTATCAAGAGCTCATGGGGGGCATGGCCCCGTTGTGATCATCTGAAAAAATCAAGATGGCAAGGGGTATGTACTGAACTGTGTGCCATGCAAATTGCGAGGTGATTTTCACGTGACCTCACTTAACCCTCACCACCACTTTGGGAAGTCAGGATCGCCACCCCCATTGTACAGCTGAGGACATGAGCCTCAGAGAGCTGAAGTGTCGTGCCCAAGATCACACAGCTAGATGGGGCAGAGCCACGGTCCCCCCAAATCTGCAGCCTGACAGTCACACCTGAACCCTGACTACACCAGGTCACCCAGCTTGAAGCGCAGAATAGCTGCTCAATTAGCGCTTGCTGAATTTGAATAGAATCTGAACATACCCACAGAGAAACTGTCACATTAGAGACTGTGAAATTTTAAATTACAGATACAGAACACAAGGGAGAGGAAGAAAAGCAGAAATAGACAATTACACATGTATCTATGTTGCTGATCCTCTCAAGTGAAAAATTGGTTTTCCTCACTTTGCAATGGAGCCACAAATTAAAATTGGGTTCTAACAATGCAGCCACCCCCAAGGGCAGCCCGACCCTGGAGAGCCCCAGGTCCCGGGGCGGCAGCACGGCATGCAAGCACCCCTTTCCAGCACCCTCAGCCCTCAAGAAGCTATGCAGGGTAATGGACAGAGGCTCAGTCATACTCTGGACCGACCCACACAGAACCGCAGCAGGGCAGAGGTGAGAGCAGGAGGGCCACCCCACCCACCCAACCAACTAGCAGGGGGCTTACCCATCCAGTCAGCCTCCTCCTCCCTCGGTGCACAGAGAGGATGCAACAAGAGAGTAGCGGTGGCGGGGCTGTGGCATCCCCCGGGAGGACAGCGGCCAGGGCCCAGGGATCCTCTGAGTGGGGGTGGGGCAGGCGGGCTGTAGGACTCCATTTCCTAATGCTTGTTAGCCCCCGCTCCATCTCGGGACACTACTCTCTCCACCAATTGTTGATTTCCAATCCTTCTATCTCAGCTGACTCCAAACACCTAATTCTATATTCACCAGGCCTGCAATAAATGCTGGCTGCCCGATTCAATGCTGAGGCACTTGGCTGGGCTGATTAGCAAGGACTAAGAGAAGAGTAAAGCAGAACACAGTGAACTTCGTACCCGGAATCTATTTATTCCACGGCCCAGGGCAAGAGTTCTGGAAGGAAATGGGCCCCCCCTAGCCTGTCTGCCCCAGACCCCATCCCCACTTCCTTCCCACCTTGCAAAGGAGGCAGCTTTCTTCTCTCCCCCAGCCTGCTCCTTCAGTCACCCTACTCCAGCTCCTTCCCCCAGGAAGAAGGTGAGCATGGATAAGCCTCACCTGCACTAAAAATGAGCAATCTAACAAGTGAACCCCATTCTTTGGGGTTAACTGATAATCCCCTCTGGAAGGAAATGCGCAGAGATATCCAGGACCTAAAACCATGTACACCATTTGAACAATCCCACATCTAGGAGTTTATGCACAGAGATGTTTGCCTTGCTTTTATAAAAAAAGAAACACTAGAAATATTATAAATACCAAACAATAGAGGGCTAGTTAAATATATTATGGTGTATTGGGTAATTATTAAAAATCATATAGCATCCAAAAACTTCTCAACAATATGAGAAATGCTAATGATATAATATTAAGTTGGGGGAAATTATATAAAAATGTAAATATATATGCATGAAAAAACTGGAATGAAGGATACCAACTGTCAGTGGTGGCCATGGCTGGGTTGAAAGTCAGTGGGTTATCTTCCTCCATATTTTTCATTTTCTGACAAAGAGCATACATTCCTTTTGTAATCAGAATGGATGTCTAGAGAACAACCCCCTTATGTTCTGAAGTTGTGAGCAGCACTTGGGTCTCCAGGTCTCCAATGCCCTTTGCCTCTACTGCGTCAAAGGGGGACCCCACCACAGGCCCTCTCATTAACTGGCAGCCCCATTTAGGCCAAGTAACAGACAAAAGGGGAAGGACAGAACCACTGCAGGCCCACAAGGCACCCTGGCTCATGTTAGAAAAAGACACCCCCCCTCAGGTTGAGACCACCCCACACCAGAGGCATGGCTTGGCCAGCAGAGCATGGGATGCATTCTAGCCCCCACCTACCCCTCAGCCAGGTGCCTGTGTACAGTGGACAAACTGCACGACCTCACGTGTTGGCCCCAGAAGAGGAAAGCACAGGGTAGTGGGATGGGGGAGGTAATCCGACAGCTGCTACAGAGTTTTCGGGCTGGGTAGATGGAGATGCCAGCAACGGGGCAAGAGGCATTCCCTGGAGCTTCTCTGAGTCCTGCAAGCTAGGAAGATGTCCTAACACGGCAGGTGGTCAGCAAATGCTCAATGAATAAATAAGTAAAATGAACCACACAACCAGGTCTTTTTGGGAAAAAAAATTAAGTCAAAGACTATAATTAAAACCCCAGAACTCTGCTTGATGAAAGGGACGTGCAGAGGGTAAGGGAAGACATCCACCCTCACGTCCTCTCTGAGCACGGCATTTTGAGTGGACCACTCAGCATGGCCTCGTCACGGATGTGCCGCTCGGTTTCTCTCAGCACATCAGCCTCGTGCCAGATCTGCTAGGAAGTGCCAAGCAGTCTTCCTTTAGGGTGTTAGAAAGGCTGTGGCTGCCAGGAAAGTCTGCCCACTGACAGCATATATGGAACATCCATGTGCTTAAAACCACACAGCCATCAACACCCTCCAGTAATTGGGGATCGATTTGTAGGGGCACAAATTAAATTTCACAAACTTTCCTAAAGTCATAAAAATTTTCAAAAAACTTTCCTAACTAAAGTCACAAAAAAGTATATTGCAGATTCATGGAGACTGACATGATCATTCATTCAAGAAACAGGGACTGAGCCACGAATCCTTTATTAAAAGGATTTGTTCTGCAAAATTTGGATTCAGTCAGAAGGCCACACTCAAGGATGCAGAAGGCCACGTGTGGCCCCAAGGCCGCAGGTTCCCACCCCTGGAATAGACCAGTGTGTCTCCCAGCCCTGAGGGGGCGCACGCCCCAGGGGGGACCAGTTGCCACGACTCAGGCTGAGTCAGGCTATGGGAGTGGTACACCTGGTGGGGAGGGGCTCGGATGAAAGCTCCCGGAGAAGAGGCGCAGGGGAGACCGGTGGGACAGGTGCCATCTGGCCAAAAGAAGAGGGGAAATTCAAGGGAAAGAGAAAAATATGTTCAAAATCAACCTGGTACCAATTTGCAGTGAGCCTACTACAGCTTATCTCTCTACTGATTACAACTAAAACTCTGGACAAAATACAAAATAAACAACTCCCTGAGGACTCTGAAAGTAAACACAAGCAGGTGGCTTGAGAGAAAGGTAGGAACCTGGAGAAGCGACTGGTATGGAAGTGAGTGTACATTTTCTTTTCTTTTCTTTTTCTTTTTTCTTATTTTCTCTAACAGCTTTGACCTGAGAGGAGGACCCCACTGGAGCTGTGGTGGCAGCTTCAAAATATACAAAGCAAAAAATGACAGAAGTGAAGGGAGAAATACACAAACCCACAATTACGGAGAAGTCAACACTCCTCTCTCAATAAGTAAAGAACAAGTCAACAAAAAATCAGTAGGGATATAGAAGAACTGAACACCATCAACCAAGTTGACCAAGTTGCCATTTATAGAACATTCCACCCAACAGTTGCAAAATACACAAGAGCACGTGGAACATTCAACAAAACAGCCTATATTCTGGGCCATAAAACTAACCTTTAACAAATCTAAAAGAATTAAAATCATACAAAGTATGTTGTCTCATTATAACAGAATTAAACTAGAAATTAATGACAAAAAGATATCTGGAAAATCTCCACATATTTGGAAATCAAACAATCACTTCTAAATAACCCGTATGTCAAAGAGAACGTTAAAATGAAATTAGATAATATTTTTTATTGAATTAAAATTAGAATACAGCACATCAAAATTTGTGGGATACAGATAAAGCAGGGCTTAGAGGAAAATATATAGCATTAAAATGTTTATATTTAAAAAGATCTCAAATCAATGACATAACTTGCCTCCTTCAGAAATTGAGGGGGGGAACTAAATTAAACTCAAAGCAAGCAGAAGGAAGAAAATAAAAATTAGGGCAGAAATTAAGTAAGTTGAAAATAGAAAAACAATAGAGAAAATCAATATGTTATCGAAATGATCAATAAGATTGATAAATCTCTAGCTACAATGACTAAGTAAAAACACCCACAAATACCATTATCAGGAATGAAAGAGGAGATATCACTATAGACTCTAAAGATATCAAAACGATAAGGGAATATTAAGAATAAGTTTGTATACATAAATTTCACAACTTAGATGAATGAACTGATTTTTTTGAGGCACACAAACTACCAAAGCTCACTCATAAATATATACAATCTGAATAGTCCTATATCAAATCTCAAAGAGACCAAATGAGATGCCAGTTTGTACCCACAAGAATGGGCAGAAACAAAAAGACAAGTAATAACAAGTGTTGGTGAGGACATGAAAAAATTGAAACCCTCATATACTACTGGTAGGAATGTAAAATGGTACGACCACTCTGGAAACCAGTCTAACAGTTTCTCAAAAGGTTACACATAAAACCACCCTATGACTTAGCAATTCCACTCCTAGGTAGAACCAAGAGAAATGAAAACGTTATGTCCACACAAAAACTTATAAACAAATGTTCACAACAGCATTATTCATAATAGCCAAAAAATGGAAATAATGTAAATGTCTGTCAACTGGTGAATGCATAAACACAATGTGGTATACCCACACAATGGAATATTATTTGGCCACAAAAAGGAGTGAAAGACTTCTGGCTAATGGTCTGGCACGTAAGGAGTTTATAAATCAACAGTCTGTCCTAACAGCAAGTAAAAAGCTGAACAAACTGAATAACTCTTCTTAGATCCATAGGAGAAGTGAAATCACAGGGCAAACGACTGCCCTCAAAATTGGAGACAGAGATAAGTGAACACAGAGCATCTCAATTTCTCGGAGCAGAAACCTCCACAGGAACCAGTGCAGGGAAAATGAACTATAATTGACAAGCTGTCAGAGGCTCAGTGTGGACAAGCCTGAGAGATTAAACTCTCCGGGGGCCCAGTCACCAGGGGGCGCCAAAAAATTTTGTACATTTTACCGTTAGGAACTCTACTAGGTTCTCACAGTGAACACTGGAGAAAAGTCCCCACATGTTTCTGGCAGAAGGAGAAAAGGAACTACTTTGAAATATACCAGAGCATTCTGTTCTTAAGAAGGTCTGCCCTCCAGAGAAACTACCTAACCAGGGTATAGGCACAGCCTAACCGAGCTGGTGGAAGGGGAATACCCATCCCCAGCTGGCTCTGGCCTTCCATGTGGGAGAAGGGAAATACTCAATGCCAGCCTGCTCCAGCCTTCTACGTGGAGGAAGAAAACACCCACCTGCAGGCACTGCAGCCATCCTGTCCCAGCAAACGGGGACGGGGAGCTGAGAAGCAAATGTGAAGTTCACAGTCCAGGAACACAGGCTCGCCAAAAGACGGACCCAGTCACAGGACTACAGAACACTTCCCCTCCCCTCGCTCCTTAGGCCATATTACTAAAATCCTTTTTACAGCAGTTCCTTTCTCCTCATACACCTGGTCTGCCTAGGAAGAAGGAACTACAAGCCATACTGAAAGAGAAAAAAGGAAAAAAATAAAATAAAAAACACAGTTTGAAGTGACAGAGCAAGCGTCAGAACCAGACTCAGAAAAGGCAGGGATGTTGGAATCAGACTTGGAACTTAAAGCAACCATGATTAACATGCTCGGGGCTAATGGACAAAGTAGACATCATGCAAGAACAGACGGGCACTGTAAGCAGAGAGGTAGAAATTCTAAGAAAGGACCAAAAGAACTACTTGAGATCAAAAACACTGTAACAAAAATGAAGAGTGCCTTTTATGGGTTTTCTAGACATGGCTAAGAAAACGATCTCTGAGCTTGAGGATATCTCAATCGAAACAGATCTGGTGTCTGGTGAGGGCACTGTTCCAGGTTTGCAAACAGCCACCTTCTCTTTGTATCCTCGCGTGGCGAAGGGAGAGACTCACCTCTCATGTGTCTTCTTACAAGGGCACTCATCCCATTCTTAAGTGCTCTATCCTCATGAGCTAATTACCACCCAAAGGCCCTGTCTCCTAATATCATCAAATTAGAGATTAGGGCTTCAACATATGAATTTTGGGGGGACAGAAAAATTCAGTCCATAGCACGTCATTACACGTTTGTCTAAACCTATAGAAGGTACAAGACCAAAAGTGAACCCTAATGCAAACTATGGGCTCTGGGTGATAATGACGTGTCAATGTAGGTTCATCAGTTGTGACAAATGGGCCACTCTTGTAGGGGACATTGATAATGGGGGAAGCTGTGTGTGTGTAAGCGCAGAAGTATATGGGAACTCTCTGTACTTTCTGCTCGATTATTTTGGTAAACTTAAAACTCCTCTAAAAAATAAAGTCTAATAAAAAAACAATAAAAGGAAGGAATGAAGTCCTGATACAGGCCACAATGCAAATGAACCTTGAAAACATTATGTTAAGTGGAAGAACCCAGTTATAAAAGACACATGTTGTATGATTCCATTATATAAAATGTTCACAATAGACAAATCTATAGAGACAGAGAGTAGATTCGTGGTTGTCAGGGGCTGGGGGTAGGGGTGGCTGCTAAAGGATGCGGTTTCTTTTTGAAGTGATGAAAATGTTCTATGTTGACTATAGTGATGGTTGCCTAACTCTGTAAACATAATAAAAACCACTGAATTGTACATTTTAAATGAGTGAATTGTATGGTATGTGAATACAACAGTTACCAAAAGATATTTAATAAGTACTTACTTTAAAGTATATTAAGACAAAAAATAACTAGGGTATCAAGCCCATGATTTTTTTACATACTATTAGTTATGGCAAGGCTAAAATAAGTTTTCAAGTGAAAACATTCTGAATTGATAACAAAAAAAATTAAATTTTCAAAAACCTCAAGTGTGTTCAGTGTATCAGGGAGCTTATTTTAGTGGCAAAATGTATTAAAGAGGATTCATAAATTGGAATTACATAAACGCTGTATGTATATGATCATTACAGTCCCAGAGAAACTGCTTTACATTTTCTGATATCCACTGCTGCATTTTTAAGGGCAAAAGTTATCAAATGGGGTAGGTGTTAGTGAAAGTCTTGGGACATCAGCCTCTCAGGTGCCGTGGGCCTCCCGCTGTCACCACCAAGCTCATGGGCAGCCCACGTATCAGGTTTAAACAGGAGTCTTCTTACTCAGCCCCAAGGAAAGTGGTCTGGGAGGAAGTCTGGGCTAGGGGCAGATCTCAGAGGTTCTGGATTCTGGGAATCAATTGACCACCTCTGCCCAAGATTTTGGACAGCCTGGGAGACACACAGGGATTCCCCAGCCACTTGTGAAGGCAGCCAGGGAGGATGATAAATCCATCAACCATCAAAAGAAACAGATGTTTTCAGCGGCGGGCTCTGTATTCTCTTCTACAGACGGTGAACTTCTTGAAAGTGTGGACTGTCTGACTAGATTTTTATCACCCCATGCCCTGGGACAACACAGTTTCTGGTGGAGGCTCAGAAAATATTTGTGACACTGATAAATGAAATGTGTCCTCTTCCTACCACAGGGAGAGGGGGAAGTTAGAATAAGACCTGGGTTCATATCCAAGCCCCTCAGTGCCTGCCCACCCATACACTGAGACCTGAACTTTTCAGAATCAGTTTCCTCGCCTACACTGTGGGGGCACAAAGTCTGCCCTCACAGAGGTGTTGGGACTACGCTTGCAGGCCTGAGGTTGCAGGACTATGGTCTCCCAGAGCAGGGCCCACACTATCCCACCCACAGCCAGGTATTGACAACCAGGCATGGAGCTGCACACAGCAGGGCTGAGTGAACATGTGAACGTCAGAGTGGTCCCACGCAGGCTTCTCCAAGAACAAAGTGCATAGCCCTCACTGACAAATCTTTACAGTCAAGCATAGCTTAAAAACAGGGATACATTCTGAGAAACGTGTCATTAGGCGATTTGGTCACTGTGGGAACATCATAGCATGTACAGTACTTAATAAACCTAGACGGTGTACCTATTACACACCAAGGCTATGCGGTATTGCCTATTTCTCCTAGGCTAGACCTGCACAGTATGTTACTGTACTGAATATTACAGGCAATCGCTAGGCAATAGGCATTTTTCAGCTTTATTATAACCTTATGGGACCACCATCACATTATATATGCAGCCTGATGTCGACTGAAACATTATTATGCGGTACATGACTATATTTACATTTGAGACTAAAGCTTCATTCACAACATGAATGAAAAGACCTGCAAAGGTTTGGGCATCAAACCACCCAGGTTCAGCCAGGTTCAGTGGCTCAAGCCTGAATCCCACCTACCCAGGAGGCTGGGAGGATCACTTGAGCCAGGGAGTTCGAGATTGCAGTGAGCTATGATCAAACCACTGCACTCCACCCTGGGCAACAGAATGAGACTCCATCTCTTAAAAAACAAAGAAACAAACAAAAAACACCCAGGTTCCAGGTCCTACCCCACCTACCAGTTGGCCATATGCTCGTGGTATGTGACTAAACCCTTCTGAGCCTTGGGGTCCCTGACAGGGGAATGGAGACGACAGCAGCACCAGGCTGCCTCCCAGGGCTCTATAAGGAAATGAGCTATGAGCTATCACACACAGAGCACGCCGAACGACGCTCACAGGCGGCAGGCGCGGTCATCAGTACTGACGTTGAAAGGGGCTCTAGAGATCATCCGGTGCCCCAGCCCTACCCCCTTGACAGACGGGGACATGGGAATTCAGAAAAGACAGGGAACAGCCTCAAGTCCCATCCGGGGAGGGAATTGTGGCCCTCCGTGTCCCCATCTCTCTGCCTCCATTAGGTTCCTACTCTAATCTGCATAAAAAGTTTGGTTTGCAGCAAAGCTTAGTCAGAACTGTAGAAAGTACAAAGAGTTCAAATAAAAAGCCTTCTTAATATAAAATGGATGAAAGAGACAAATTGAGAGTAATCAAAATCTCATTAGGGCAAATAAGCAACCTGCCTACAATGCCACAGAAACTGATGGCACTTAGAACTAAGTAGGCAAAGCTGAGTCTTTCAGATAGCTGCCATCACAGGAATGCAAATTCCAAGGATGCTCTTACCCACATGGGCAGACACCCTATAGAAAACCACTCAGGATTCTCGCTTAGATGCCCAAACCGCAGCCCCTAAGGCTATGATTCCCAACTCTGACTGTACATTAGAACCACCCAGAAAGTTTTCAAAAATCTCAATGCCACCCTGGGAGCAATAGTTACAAGCACTCCCCAGGTGGCTCTGACCATTGCCCTGGGTCAGTTAGTGCAGGCCAGCAACCACTGGCTTGCTGTACCAGCTGGTACTACCCACACCCAGGGAAGAAGGCCACACTAGGCGCAGGAGGTGAGCAAATCAATGAATGTGGCTCAGTTTCTCCTTCAGCTGGGCGGGCTAATTACTCAAAGGGACTTTTCAAATTGGTCTGGATTAGAGCTATCAGTCTTTCATGCGACAGGCCCGTTCTGTGCTCAGCACCATGCTAGGCGCCGGGAATGCGGCAGCACATGAGGCGGGGTTGCTCCCTCGGAGCACATTCTGCTGGGACGCCACAGCACACGAGGGAGGGGCTGGGGTAAGAGGAGCTGAACCGAGGACCCACACGGGCCCGAGGGCGAGCCACCTGCTCCACCACCACCTGCGCGTGAGGACACATGCCTGCAGAGGCTCTGGGACACAGCTCAAGAAGGAGGCCAAGAAACCAACTTAAGATCTGAAAGTCAAGACGTCCCCTTAGAAACTTAAAAAAAAAAAAAGAAAGAAAGAAAAGATGTAGAACAAGCATGAAATATTGATGATTCGTGTCAAAGCAATACCAGAATGTGCTGGAGGAAAAGTGAGCTGGCCTGTCAGAGCCGATTTTATCATGAGAACCCCAACGCCAGTAGGGAATCGGGGTTTAGAGGACCGACGGGGCCTGGAGGAGCAAAGGCAGCAATCTGAATGCATCTGCAACTCTCCTTCTCAGGGCTTGGGCAGGAGCTCAACATCAAAAGAAGCACTCGGCCTCCAGCCTGCCCGATGTCAACCCTGTGCGCAGAAAGGAGGAAGAACTGGGGCAGAGTCCACGCTCCCCAGCTCCGGGAGCCACATGTCCTAGATTTTCCGGAGCTGCTCCAATTTCCAGCGCTCAATCTTGCCTTAGCACAGACGTAATTTGCTGAGATTGGGGTTCCATAATTTAGTCCTGCAAAAAGGGTGACTCACTAAATATGCGATATGATTTTTAAGACTCCATATGAGCTTTCATGACAAATTTGATTCATGATACAAGGAGAGAAATTCCTTTTATCACCTATCCTAACTTTTGGCTCAAAATATATAGTCCTCTTAAAGTGAACTTAAAGGTGACTACCTTGGAACATTTCCCACAGTGCTGGGGGCCTGGAGAGCGGGGTCCACGTCTGAGACTTCTGCAACTCCACAGCTCCCATTCCATGCTGGGCACAGAGCGAGCCAGGGCACCACGAGGCTGGAAATCAGGGAGGCTAGTAACCCTGTCATCCACCAAATACAGGGGAGCACGAGAGCTCAGCCTCGGCTGAGAACTACAGTGTCTGCACCTCCACGCTGTACCTCATCTGACACAGGCTCTCCTAAGTCCTCCTGCCTCTGTCCACATTGCTGGAACAACCAGCCACGGCTGAACTGCAGTTAGCACCACATCCTGTCTGTTGGAGGGGCTACTCCCACTGTGCAGATCCCAGCGTGGCCACTGCCCCTGACGTTGCGGGCAGGTGGGTGCTCCTGCAGGGCTCCATCACGATGAGAGTGGCAGCTGGACCCACCAGTTCACTCCAGGTTACCCTGAGAGTCTGCTCTGGTCCATGTCCTGTGGGGGACGTAGGGCACAAAAACCACTTGACTCAGACCGTGGCACAAACACCTGTGAATGAAGGAGCTCGGGTGCTCACAGGCAAGTTGGCTGGTCAGGAGCTATCGCTATCACTGAAACAGGTCACAGACAGTGCAGGCCAACTAAGGGTTAAGGCCAAGGGAGCTCACGTGGGAGAAGCAAACAACTTCTAAGTTCAGGAGTCCTTCGGGCCCCGGCTTCTCAAAGCAGTCCTCCTGGGAGCTTGTGAGAAGTGCAGGATCTCCTCCCCACACCAGATCTGCAGAAACAGAATCCGTACCCCAACGAGAGCCCCAGGAGCTCTCCTAGGTGTGAGTTTGAGAAACTCTACTCTGGACATGTCCTTATCCCGCCTCTTTACTACCCCAATTGGGAAATCGTGGATTAGAGAGGCTTCTGCCTCTCTAATCTAAGGGATGTGCCTGGGATCACCCAGCTGAGCGAGTGGTAGAGGGAGGGCATGGGCCCAGATCTTCTGCAGCTCAGGCCGGTGGCACCACATGCTCAGACGGGCTTCTGGAGAGAGCGACCCCACAGTACCTTAAAGATCAGAACACAAACATGCCGGGTCCAGACCACACCCATGTCGAGCAGACTGCTGAGAGGAAGAGTCAGAAAACTCCGCAGCAGTGGCACTGAGCCAGCTCCGAGTAAGCAAGCCCATACGGAACACTTCCCGCTGACCCGCTGGAAAGGCAGTCAGGCGCTTTGCAGCGATGAGCTGTGCCCAGGCATCAGACCCGAGGCAGAGGAGAGCTCCGCCAAGGAGAGAAGGGAGGAGAGCCAGACAGCCCACTTGCTGTAATGAACCGGGCTGGCCTAGAGAAGTCCAAATCCCAACGTTTATCATTTGGCTAGGTTTAGGGAATCAAAACATCTCATGGCTGGAAAGCAGCTTAAAAGTATCTGTTCCAACTGCTCAACAGACCCCGAACCCTAATTCCCAGGAAGAGGCCGTCTGGCCTCACTGTCATTCTCCAGGGCCCCACTAGCCTCAGTGCTTTTCAGCAGAAACCTGCTCCTTACCTGACTCGCTTTGACCCAGCAATTTGAGTTCGGAGACCCAACCTTAAGGAAATAAACCCCAAATATGGGAAAAGCTATATGCACAAAGTTGTTTCTTACAGTAGAATACAGTAAATCTTGATAGTTTGGAGGTTATAGCAAGAGAGAGAAATGACTTATACAGCCTTGACTGAAGAACAGTTCTCTGCCATCTGGAAAAGACATTTTTTTTTTCATTTCAAAATATTACAGGGGTACAAATGGTTTTGATTATATGGGTTGCTTTTATAATGCTTGAACCAGGGTTATAAGTGTGCCCGTCACCCAGATACTGCTCATTGTACCCATGAGGTAGGTTTTTGCCCATCCCCTCCTCCCCCAGGAAAAGACATTCTCTGAGCAAGTGGTTTCTGCAAGGATACACAGAATAGGGTAAAGTCCCCACCACGTCAGTCAGCTCAGGAGGGTTCATCCTGACAATCAACCCCGGCTTAACGCTGCTGCCATGGACGGAGTTTTCTGACTCTTCTTCCTCCCATCTGCCTGAACATGGGTGTGATCTGGACCCAGGATGTCTGCAGTCTGACGTTTATGGTAACATGAGGGTCGCTCTCTCCAGGGTGACAGATGTCAGGACCACGGCTCTCTATACCAAGGGTCAGCCAGATCGTAAATATTTTTGGCTTTGAGGGCCATGTGGTCTCTGTTGCAATTACTCAACTCTTCTACTGTAGTGTGAAAGCAGCAACAGATGATATGTAAATGAATCAGTGTGACTGTGTTCCAATACAACTTTATTTACAAAAACGGGCAGAAAGCTGGATTTAGCCTTGGGCTTTAGTTTGCTGATCCCAGATCTCTACCCTCACATCGATTAATTTTAAATGGCAAAAAAAATGTCTGAAGTGTCCTACATGTTCAACACAAGGAAATGGTTTAGTAAGTTATTCACTCATCTAATTCATCCAAGCCACAGGTATTTATCAAGTGCCTGTTTATGTTGGACCCTGTGCTGAGTGCTAAGGATAAGGCAGGGAGTGGGTCAGGAAGGCACGCTGCGTCAAAGGAATGTTACTGAAAATTTTACAAGAGTCTGTAATAACAAGGAATATCTTTATAATGCTACATGAAAAGGAAAATAAAAATTGTGTATAAAAATAAGACCAGTGTTTTTATTTAAGAAAAAAACCACAGGGGAAAAGAATAAAGGAAAAATACCAAAACATTACGACCCCCACAGTCCCATAAAGGTTAGACCGCAGACATATTTACCTTTGGCTGGTTGGACCACCCCTCTGCTCTCTTCCCCTGAATTTTCCAATTTTGTCATATGATTACAAATTATTTTTATAACAAAACACTCCTTCCCCATTGCATTTAGAAGGGGAAACTTGTCTTGATTTTAAGATAAGGTCTATGTGCCTCCTGCTTCCACCTACATACAGTTCCCACCGCTGTCCCTGAAGGCTGTCAGAAAAAGCCAAACTGCTTGCGTCTGGATGTTCATACACACGCCCAGGCTGGACTGGAGGTTTCAGCACCTGGGACAGAGCCACAGCTCCATCGGAGCCCAAAGGGCTCAGAAGCCAGCAGCCCACATTGGGAACCCCTGGAGGGCAAGGAGCCTGTGCCTTTCCTGCCTGGTCCTCCTGCTGGGTCCATGTAAGACACCTGGGCAACACCTGTCAAAGCAGCAAGGAGTGTTATACTCTGGGCCTGAGTGATGCAAATGGAACTAGCCCTGTGACCCGGCGGGGGAGGATTGTTGGTAAAAAGGAAGTAAAAACAAATATTGCACAGATCCCTTCACCCACATTATTAGCTTGGGAGAGACTCGCAAACATGCCAATACCAGTCACAGCAACATCTGCTTCTAATTGCTTCTCCCCCAGCATTTGCAGAGCTCGTCAGCTGGCGTCTGCCCTAGGAAAAAATCCGATATTTTTAACAAACCCTTAAATCAGATGGCGTCCTTGGTGAGTAATTTCTTTCGTGTTTGGTCTTTGAGGCTAAAAACAGTGAATGCATCCTTGGGGGACATGGCTGTCAGGAGGGTAGGGTGATCAGGAGGTCCCACTTCAAATGGTATGACTAGGAGTTTCCAAATCATATACCGCGTTCAGATGTTTTCTTTCATTTATCATGTATTTATATCCTAAATATAAAGTATTCTGTTTTTTTTTTTTAATTCCACTGTGTCCACTTCTTTATGGGTAATTTTCCTCTCTTTTCCAAATATTTTTATAAAAAGTTTCTTTGTAAAAGAAAAGTGCATGATTTTTTTTCAAGAGTACATCCACTTGTGAAGTACTTTAAACAAGATTTCATCTACGGATAAAACTTCCCATTCTCTGTAAAGAAACGGGTCTCTGTTTTTCGGTTCTCCTCAAAAACTCAGCAGCCCCTTCCAACTGGCTGTCAGGAAAGGCAAAACAATTTTGAAATGTCCTACATCTCCAACACAAGGAAATGGTTCCATAAGTTAAAGTATTCATTCATCGGATTCATTCAGTCCATAGGAATTTATCGAGTGCCTGCTTATGTCAGACCTGCGGGGCCCAGTCTGAAGCATGAAGTCAAACCTAGAATCTCGGCTTTAGAGGCTGTGTCCCTTTCCTCCCTCCCGACCACTCGGGTAGCCTCTGCTCAGTATAGACCTGCCTGGAGGCCATACCCATCTGGGATGGGTGCAGGGGGTGCTCGCAAACCTCAGTGGCTCCCTACTGTTAACCCAAACCAAGACACAGAACACTGAAAGTCTCTCTGCCCAGGCCAATTTGGGGCCTGGAGCCCACACCCGGCCAAGCCCAGCTGGTCTCTGGTCCCTGCACACATCCCACATTCGACCTCCCACATTTGCACACTCTGCACAACAGCCTTCCTTCTTCATTCACTCACTTGGGCAACACAATTTACCAAGTGCCTGCTATGTGCCAGGCACTGTTCTAGAAGCCAGATGACAGCAGCAAACAGGCAAAAATCCCTTCCCTCAAAGAGCTTACATGGGAGTAGAGGGAGACAGGCAAATGAATTAATGTGTAAAATCCATAGAACACCAGGTGATAAACGCTGTGGAAAGAAACAAGGTAGCAGAAGTGGTTAATGAATGCCAGGGGTTGGTGGGCAGGGGAGGCCTCACTGGACAGGTAACATTTGAGCAGAGCCCAGGAGGGAGGGGAGCTAGCCTCCGCACAGAAGGAGCAACAAGTGCAAAGGCCCTGAGGTAGGAATGTGCTGGTGTGTTCTAAGAAAGGCAAGGAGGCTAGCGGGCTGGAGATGATAGGAAGGGGGAGAGGGAGGCTCATTTAGGCCTTGTGGACCATCAGAGAGACACTGGCTTTGACTGTGAGTGACATCAGAGCCCGGAGGACTCTGACCAGAGGAATGACATGTCTGAGTTATACTGTAACAGACCACTCTGGCTGCTGTGGTAAGAATGAGAGCAAGGGGTGAGAGGGAAAGAGAGAGATCAGATAGGGAAATACTGCAATTATCCCAGCCAGCAACAACAACGATAGCTGAGACCAGAGCTCCCGCAGTGCACGTGGGAAGTGTCAAGGTTCTGAAGGATCCGCGGATGGTTTGGGTGTGAGGGTTGGATGGGAAGAGTAGAGACAGGGCTGGCTCTGGTGTTTTTGGCCTCAACAACCTGAAGGATGGAGTTGCCATTTATGAAGTGGGGATGGCAACAGGAGCAGCAGTGTGTGGGAAAGGGTGGGAGTGGAAATCATGAACAGCAACTCCTCTAGGAAGCCTCCTGCAGAGAGCTGACAGCACTCGGCCCCTCCCTTAATCTCTCTCACCAGCGCTTACACACACACACACACACACACACACACACACACACACACACCCCACTTCTCTCCACCAGATCTCTCTGTATCCATACGCTAATTCCCTTCAGCAACCCAAAGCTGATTCATTTTATATCATCTGGAAGGATTTGTACACAGTAGGTGTTCAACAAATATTTTTAGTAATATGCTACACAGAATCGAACCTATGATGTTTTAATAATGTGACAACTCAAAAATGTCCTTTCAAAACATCTAAAACTCATGTTTAGCACTGATTAAATATTAAGTGGTAATTATTCCATCTCAAGGGTCCTATATATAGATGCTGACCTGCCTCCAATTATTCAAATTGCCAAGGCGAGCTCTCCCGTGGAAATGCCAACCTAGGAAGATGGTCATTACCTTGCCGGTCCTTATATCCCAGGCTTTCATTTCGGAGCTGAAGCCTCCACATAAAAAAATGCTGTGGTCTTTTGGATGAAATTTCAAGGCAGTGACTCTAAAGTCACTTTTGCCACTAAATAGCTGGGTTCCTACAACATAAAAAGAAAAGAGAGGGTTAGAAAACACTTAGATCACAAAATAAATAAATATCTTAAAATTAAGATACCATCTGGTATGGAGCCCACGGGCAAATAGCTCACCTGGGCCTGATGCGGCCCAGTGGAAACTTCCCGAAAACACAGCAGCAGCAGCGGCATTTGCCTCCATTCATTCTCTGGCCAGCCCCACCCTTGACCAGCTGAACATCTCTCTTCCCCCAGGGCTAGTCCAGATGGCTGGATCCGAGAATGCCACCTTTCACGTGCTCTGCAAGCATTACACGTATTAACTCATTTAAACCACACGAGGACCCTAAGCCCACTTTACAGCTGAAAACAACAAAGCCTAAGGAGATTATGTAACATTTCCAAGGCTGCACAGTTAATACGGTAGGTTATGTATCTAGGAGTCTGAAAGCCAAAACAGGGTTGCTCCAAGGTGGTACTTTTCAGGATAAACCATCTTACAATAATGGATGAATGGTTTGCTTTAGAGTGTAGCAGGTGGGGGTGACTCATACACTGGGTGATAAATGAGAGTGGCCATCACAGCAGCCCAATACCCACAGAACAGATAGGGTGGTGTGGACTATAGGGGTCTCACTGGCTTCACAGGACCCAAGACAGTCCTCGGCCTTTACATATCTGTCCTAAATTCTTGTCAAGCACTTATATGCATTGTGGTAAATGTCTGTGTGCATGTACACACACACACACACACACACACACACATACAGTGTGAAAATGTCTTTTTTTAGTCACCATGATCTTTTAGAGGTAAGCTATATAAACTTCAGAAATGTCATCATCCAGGGCAGGTCAAAGCTGGGGCTCCTTCCACTGCCCAGAGCTGCCTCTATGTCCCAGAACACTGACAGTCGTTCTTATCCATTCACATTTAATCTGCTGGAAACTGCATGGAGAAATGGGGCCAGCCTCAAAGAGTCTGAGCACGACCCCTGCCATGTCCCCCACGGCTGGGCCCACATACCAGGCACAGCACCCCTCCCATGTCCCCCATGGCTGGGCCCACATACCAGGCACAGCACCTGTCACATGCCACCCAGCCAGACACGTGGAGGAGGTTTCCCTCGGGACCGATGCAAGGGCTCCCATAGCCCAGGAGGGAGAACCCCTGGGCCCAGGGGAACCCCTCCACTGGACTGAGACAGTGGGCAGCTTAGGGACACAGGAAGCAGGTGACCAAGAAGAAGACCAACAAGATGCCCAGATCTGGAGCATCATTTCCTCTTCCAGAAACCCGAGAAGCAGTGTTTCTGAATTCTCAATTGAGAAAGCACTAAAGGTTGCCCTGCTGTGTGTTTGGCAACCCCCACACGCTTAGTTAAGTGCTCTACCAGCTCCCAGGTGAGGAAGGAAAGTCACAATCAGTTCTCACAAGAGCCACAGCAGGAGACTGCATAGATCCACTCCGCCCAGAGCCAGTCTCCAAATTCATCTGACGGTACACCCCCACGACGAAAACCCTTAAGCACACATCGCCAACATAAGAATTGTTGTTAATTAGTTATATAATGTGCCACTGTGCCAATATATTATGAACATTTTTTAAATACCAAAAATAGAACATTTTTAAGCGTGAGACAAGGATAAAATAACGAATATTTTAAAATACATTTTGATATGCCATTTATTAAGAGTGTCAACAAACCTCTTTGAAATCATTAAAAATCATATGAGCAACAGGATTGAATACGCTTCCATTTTTTTTAAATGTAGGGAACTTTTTGTGATTCAGTGATTTGAAAGTATCCTGGCTGTAGGTTCAATTTATCCACTGCACTCTCTCAAAGCTGGGAAAGGTTCTTGCCAGAGCTGTGTGGACCTGGATGGAAGATGTTCACCATTGGCCACAAGGGAGACACTTTCCACTTCCATCCACCAATGATGCAAAGGATTCTGTGAACATTTTGCTACCCAAGCTCCATTTCCCCTGAAGTCAAATAAGGGCTCCAGCAACTAATCAGAAGGTATTATTGCACTCTCAGATTTTAACAACCCAGCTCAAAAGCCCCTGAAATTTTCATTTAAAAGATTTTAAAACAGATTAGAAAAACACCATTTCCAAATTTTTTGGAAAGCAGTAACTCTTTCATCCTTTGTGCAAGCGCCATGGTTACCACAATGGATAATTAAGTGTGTTGATTTTTTTTTTCTTCTAATATCTTCTAGGGGCCTACCATTGGGCAGTCATCTGTCACCAGAGGAGATTTTGGAAAAATATGACTTCTTGTAAATGAAGACTCTGTACCTCTTTAAGCTCCAGAAGACTCTCAACTATTCTGCTGCAAGACGCAGTGCAGGCGGCACAGAAGAGTCTCCTGGCCACCCTGTGTCATCACGACGTTATCAGGAGCCAACCACTTCAGGCCGCATAATCCATAATGGTGAAGGGACAGTAAACAGCCAACTCACTGTCCAACCCAAGGGGAGCAGTGGAGGCAAGCATGGTTCTCTGCCACAGAGGATGCTGAAAAGCCATTTAACACCAGAATCATGAACAGACCATGGCAAAGTGGCAATTCTTGATACCTGTTCTTCAACTACAAGAGTATTAAATAGGAATTGACATGGACAAAGACTGGGGAGAGACTCACCAAAATAAAATGAGCTGTTCTAGTAGTACAGTGAGTTAAATTTAATTATACTAATATTTTTGCTGTAATATTGTTTTTCTAATAAATAATGTTTTTTTAAAGCCATCAGACAGATGAGCAGACTTGTGTGTGGTCTGGGTGCTATGTCCCTCTCTTACTAGGTCAGCAGACAAACGCGCTCAAGTAAACCAAAAAACTGCTTTTGGGTTACTTAATATAATTGGAAATCTAGTATTTCTCAAATTTATTCTTCTTTTTCTTTCCTGAAACTCACCTGGAACCCAAGCTCTTCCCTGCCTTTTAAGCTACAGTTGGCGAGCAGGAACCAACCATGACATGCCCAGTTGGCAAGTTCCCCACCCAGGGAGGACAAGGCAGAGGGCTGCCCCCACCTTAGTCCCCACATGCCCATGCCAGAGACTCAGAGGATCACTGTGGCAGCATCGAGGCTCCAGGACACTTGCTTCAGCCAAGTGGCGGGGGGTCATCTGGAGGCTGAGGGCAGGGACCACCATCATGTCCCCTAAACAGAAAAGGACGAGGCAGCATACCACTGTGGCCCCCACACCACCGATAACGCCCAGACGGGACAGAAGTTTCTTCTCCTGACAGGGACAACTACACTTACTGCTGAGAATGTTCAGTGGCCAGCTTCTTGCTCATTTGGAATTCATGGCCAATCCTTAAATCCAAAAGGAAAGACAAACTCTATCTGCCTGGAGAAAATTTTTTCCTTGTTTCTTGGACCACAGCATATAGCCATACGGTTAATTTCAGAAATGGCAGTGAATTATCCATATGTTTTTTCAGAAAGTGTAGTGATACAGTCTTGCCAACGATGGGGAAGAAAAAGGGGAGGAAAAGTGAAAGTGAATTGCTAAAAGATGATGACTGAACTTTTTCTGCTAAAAAAAAAAATTCTGAATGTTATTTTTCCTCAACTCCCTAAAGAGACTGAAATCTGTCTTTTAAATACTAAAATTTTCCATTTAGAAGACAAGATATAGTTTATACATTTGGCCTACTTTTTTTTTTTTAAGTTTTTAAGTTTATTAATCTTCTTGTGAAAAATCCACACGATGGCTGCAGATAACGTCACTGCACAATCTTTACTCCTTCGGCTTTTTGCCAGCACACCACTGGCCTTTGCAGTCCCCCAGACTTTCTTCATTCTGTTCTTGCGTTCCTTTCACTGCTTTCTTGATGTCTTTTTCTTCTCGTACAGGCCATGCCTTGCAAGCCTATG
Source organism: Indri indri (assembly GCA_004363605.1). NCBI lineage: Eukaryota > Metazoa > Chordata > Mammalia > Primates > Indriidae > Indri > Indri indri. The sequence continues at coordinate 53,055 of RJWJ010007455.1, forward strand.
TTTGAGTTCATTTTTCTCTGCATAATCCAAGGAATTGTAAATCATGCCAAAGCCAGTCATCTTGCCACCACCAAAGTGAGTTCTGAATCCAAATACAAAGATGACATCTGGTGTGGTCTTGTACATTTTGGCTAGTTTTTCCCTAATTTCTGTCTTTGGTACTGTTGCCTTCCCAGGATGAAGGACATCGATGACCATTTGTTTCCTCTGAAGTTGTTGGTTCGTCATGAATGTCCTGGTCCAGATAGTTACTGTGTCATTCATGATGGCAGTCGACTCTCAAGCAGCCAGGGAGGAAAAAGCTTGCCTACTTTTCCTTATAATAACCAGGCCTTTACTATTTTTCTTTGTTAAAAGGGTCCAAAACTAAAAGATTTTTAAAATTTTTGAATAAGCTTCCAGATACCTAGTGAAAAACACTAAGGGAAAAATTCTACTAAGTAAGACGTTCTCAAACAAGACTTGGTTTCAGAAATCAGGACCATAGCCATCACTGTCTAGCACGATGTCTGAAGCAGGAGGTGCTATTGCTGAAGAGTTAAGAGCCACGCAGACCTCGGACAAGTCCCTTCACTGCTGGGTCTCATGCCTTCATAAACATAAGGCCATCACGGGGGCCGAATGCAACGTGGTACATAAAGCATTCTACAGAGCATGGCAAACAGCAAACAACAAAAGGGAGCTATTATAGTTTGAAAAATGAACCCCCAAATTATTGGATTCATCCCTGGTTAAATTAAAAGCTAAGACCAAGGGATCTAGGTTTTTAACAGCAAGAACCTTGAGAGATTAATGATTTTTGAGCTTCTGTCATGAGGCACTGAGAATACAATGCCCTGGGCTGCCCTTTCCATTTGTTAAAGAAATATGGATAAAGGCTGGAAAATATTTATCGGTGAAACATCTTGAACACAAACATGAGCCATGCTGGAGGTGAAGGTCTTATCTTGTCAGGTTTGTTCTTACTCTACCTCTTCATAAATGAAGTAGCTTGTTCACTATATCCTCTCCTGGGCAATGCTACTTTAAGTACGATAGTTAGCTAGTACATAGCCTTTAACCTTGAGCTACATCTTGCTTGTTTATCTGTTTGTTCTAGAAAATTCTGTTTATTCACTATATGCTTGTTATAGGAAATTGAGTTTTAAAATATTTAATCCACTGACACTGACTGTATTGATCTTGTTATAATGAGCTCAACCAGTATAAAAACTGTTCAGATCTTCTTGGAGTTAGGAAAAATCACTTCTCACCTTGAATCAATTACGATACAAATAAAAATAAATTATCATTAATGCAGAAACTCAGTTTGTTCTACTGGCAGTATCATTACTACCAGCGTCCCCATCTCAAATATTACTGTGATACAGCACCTGGTAACGCTGGACAGGTAACTCCTCGCAGCTGCCCCTCTTCCTTTCTCAGGTGCAGACATGGAGCGCCCCTGAGGTGACCACCTGTGTGGCCAGGGCAACACTACCCGTCCACCTTAACACCTACCCTTGGGACCCTATCACCACGCAGGGCTCCGGGTCCATGAGGGCCCTCCTTTTCCATTCAGCATGTCTGGCTCCCAGCCCAGCTCCGGGCACTTGATGGGTATTTGATCCACATCAAATGAAGCCCAAGTATGGGTCTTCAGGAAAGAGAAAGGAAACTCATGTCCTCCTCTCCAGGGAGCTCAGGGGCTGCCTTGGCCAAGCAATTCACAGTCCAGGAGAGGGGACTGACATTTATTACGAGACTGTTACCTCCAGACCTGTCTGGAGCTTGCATGTGTCACACCACCGCCCTGGGTGGTAGATGTAATTAACCCATTTCTCACAGCTGGGGAAACGGAAGCTCAGAGAGGTGAGAGACTCAGCCAGAGCCACGAATCAGCAACGCCGAGACAGAGACTGGACTTGTCTAATCTCAGGGCCCGGCTTTCTGCACCCATCTTCATACCCGCCAGTTATTCGTGACCTTTCTGTCTCCTTAGTTCTTTGTTCACATCCACAGGCTCAAGAACATGTAGGAAAAATGTTGACAAGGGAAAGCTTATGTTGTTGGCTCGTGGTAATTGAGCTTGTGTTCCCAAGCAGTAGGCATATGACTCATTTCGCTAAAATCAATATCGTTACACTCATCCTCTGGGAAGTACTCAGCCAGCTGTAAATTTAACCATCCTGACTCAAAGTTAACAAGAAAAGGAGCTTACTAACTTTCAAATCAAACTCTGTGTATCGCGACAGCGGCCGTCTTGGCAAACTGGGCAGAGGCCCAAGAAGGGGTCAGGCTCAGCCAACGGGCCTGTACCTGAATGTCCCTTGTCCACTGGGTCCTCCAGATCAAGCAGCAGTTCTCTCAGAGCCCTAGGTCCTCGTCTGTAAAACCAGCATCATAAAACCTACCTTAAAAGGTTGTTGTGAGAATAAGAAACAACGCGTGTAAGAGAGTAAGTCCCAGACAAATGGCAGGGCCCAATCAACAGTGGCTGCAGCAGAGCGACAGCAGTAACAGAAGAAACTGGAGTAGTTGCAGTTACCTTTTTATTTGTCTTCTAATGACACACTTGGAACTCTTGAAACTACTCTTTCCTTCCCATTCTTTTTTGTATGTTTCTTTTTTAAATTTATTTTTAATTGACAAATAATAATTGTGTACCTATGGGGTACAGTGTGATGTTTTGATCTATGTATCCATTGTAGAAAGATTCGAATAAGCTAATTAACATACCTATCATTTCATCAACTTATTTTTTCATGGTGAGGACATCAAAAATCTATTCCTTTAGCAATTTTGAAACAGACATTACTAACTGTGGTCACCGTGCAGTGCAATCATTTCCTAAAACACATTCCTCCAGTCTAACTAAAACTTTGTACCCTTTGATCAATGTCTCTACTTTTCCCATCCCCCTCCCCACAGCCTCTGGTAACCACCTTTCCATGCTCTGCTTCTATGAGATGGACGTTTTTAGATTCCACGTAAAGTGAGATGCAGTGTTTGTCTTCCTGTGCCTCACTTATTTCACTCCAAGTTCAGCTATGTTGTCACAAATAACAGAATTTCTTCTTTCCTATAGCTGTATAGTATTCCATTGTGTATATACACACATCACATCTTCTTTTTTTTTTTGAGGCAGAGCCTTGCTCTGTTGCCCAGGCTAGAGTGCAGTGACGTCAGCCTAGCTCACAGCAACCTCAAACTCCTGGGCTCAAGGGATCCTCCTGCCTCAGCCTCCCCAGTAGCTGGGACTACAGGCACGCACCACAACACCCGGCTAACTGGTTTTTTTTGTTTTTAGTTACAGCTAATTTTTTTCTATTTTTAGTAGAGATGGGGTCTTGCTCTTGCTCAGGCTGGTCTTGAACTCCTGACCTCAAGCTATCCTCCTACCTCGGCCTCCCAGAGTGCTAGGATTACAGGCATGAGCCACCTCGCCTGGCCAACCACATCTTCTTTATCCATTCATCCACTGAAGGACACTTAGGTTGCTTCCATACTCTGGTTATTGTGAATGATGCTGAAATTAACACAGGAGTACACACACCCTTTCGACATACCAATTTCAATTCCTTTGGATATATACCCAGAAGTGGAATTGCTGGATCATAGGATAATTCTCTTTTTTAGTTTTTTGAGGAACCTCCACACTATTTTCCAAAATGACTGAACTAATTTATATTCCCACCAGCAATGTATAAGGGTTCCCTTTTGTCCACATTCTTGTTAACACTTGTTATCATTTATCTTTTCGATAACAACCATTCTAACAGGTGTGAGATGATACTTCATTGTGGTTTTAATTTGCATTTCCATGATAATTAGAGACGTTGCAGATTTTTTCGTGTATCTTTTGGCCATTCATATCTCTTCTTTTGAGAAATGTCTGTTCAGATTCTTTGCCTATACATTAATCAAGTTATTTGTTTTCTTGCTGCTGAATTGAGTTCCTCATCTATTTTCAATATCGGCCCCTTATCAGATACATGGTTTGCAAATATTTTCTCCTAATCCATGGTTTGCCTCTTCGCTCTGTTAATTGTTGCCCGTACAGGTGCTTTTTAGTTTGATGCAATCCCATTTGTCTATTTTTGCTTTTGTTGCCTGTGTTTTTGGGGTCATATCCAAAAAATCACTGCCCAGACCAAAGTCAGCCACTGCTTTTAATTCTCTGGACAAGTCTGAATTTTCAAAAATTGAAAAAGAAAAAAGAAAGACTTCTCAACTTGCAAACAAGGTGTGCGTCTCAATGGCTTATTTGCAAGTTGGTTTTCTGGAACTCAGAACTCAGCATTCCAACAGCCATAACCATGATTAGCTCCAGGGTCAGTCAGTGAAGGTGGTCTTACTTAAGGGTACCAAACTGTAACTCAGCTGCAACTAAATACACACGCATACACACACACACACACACACACACACACACACACACACATGCAAATATCACCACTGTGCAATAATGGTGACAAACAAAAAAATTCACCCAGAGGGCTGGCACGAGCTCGATGTTGATGGAGACGTGAAGGACCTCCAGGCACTTTCCCTAGTGTCAGGTGAGAGCTGGCACGGCAGTTTAACGAA
>RJWJ010007456.1:0-14020 GCA_004363605.1 Indri indri
TGGCTCAAGAGAGCAGCTCCCCAACCACTTGTCAGGCTAAGGTGAGCCCCAAATCCCCTCTGTGTCTGGATTCCTATAACTGGGTCCTATATGTTAGTCCCAGAGGGCAATTTCCTTCCTTCTCCCTCATAAATATTATATGCAAGTATTTTTAAGTCATTTCATCATGAAAAGAAGCGATTTAACATAACTATTACCCAGGATTCTTCATGAAATATGCATCAAGCAATTAGGTCTAAAAGCGAGAGGTGAGGCCTCGCACCCTGCTCCGTGGCCGGCAGCTGCAGGCTGAGTAATGTTTTATTAAAGCCTGTGATTACCAGGCGAGGTGGGGCCTGTTATTAGGCCCGGCGCGCCAGGCACGTTTGATAATCCTGATGATGAGGAGGTGCTTTTTGTGATGATAATGAGCGATCTGAGTGCCCGTGACAGCTTCAGCACCCCCGGCTCCACCAGCCTTACAAGACTCATTAGACAGGTCACCCACCAGAGACACCCCTCCTTGTGACTTTGCTCTCACACGATGTCCTATCACAGGAGACGGAGCTGATGTAGAAGTGGGGCAGGAGCGGGGCCACCCCCGTGGGCTGCAGCCTGCTGGGGCTCCCCGGGGCGATGCCTCCCAGTGCGAGGATGGAGCCGGTGCTGCTGCAGCCCGTGCTGCCTTGAGGGGGACAAGAGGTGTGGCCCGGAGCCAAGCTCACCTGGTTCTGGATGCAAGGCCTCTCTGGCTGCACTTGCAGCCTGCCTTGCTGTGTGCCTTGTCCAGGGTGGCGTGCCCTCTGGCCTCAGTTTCCCCCAGGGTACCTACCCCAAGGGAGTGAGAGGAGAGCTCTGCAGACGTCCTGTGTGGAGCAGCCGTGGCACCCCATGCAGACTCCTTATCTGTCGAACCCTCTGTTCTCCAGAGGTTTTCATTTTTCACCTTCTCGTGCTGGCATCTCCTTTCACATGGAGGTGGGAGTCATTGAAGTTATTTTTAAATCTTTGTTGTTAGGTGGCATCTTGTGGGGCCCTTGTGGCCAATCAGGATGGGCCCCTTGTGCATGTGCTACATGTGGCCTTCAACTCCCAGCCCCTCCGCTGTCTCTGACCTGCCATCAGCCCTATGCAGTGGGCACTGTGGAGACAGAGGCTCAGCGTGGGGGACACCTTTGCTCAGGGTCTGATGCCTCTCGCCCGCCACCCTGCCTGGCCTCGCATGGAACACTGAGGGTTAAGTGGAGCCCTCTCCTGGGTCTGGGGAGTGCTGAGGTCAGGAGCACCAGCTCTAGGCACCTGCTGTATGACCTTGGGCCAGTTACCTGCCCTGTCTGCACCTCAGTGCTCAAGGACACAGGGCCTGGCACATAAAGGCAGTCCTGGCTATGCCCCAGTGAGACAGGACTGGGGGTTGGTACAGCAGTAGAGGGAGGACATGACGCTGCCTTCAGACCCCTTCCTGCAGGAAGCCCTCAGGGCTAGGCAGATTATGTTTGCACATGAGGAATCCGGGACCCAGGGCTGGAAGCCATCAGAGGCCATCTAGTTAGCCTCCCTGGGATCCAGTGGGGGTGGGGACAGAGCCCAGCAAGGCACAAGGATGGCCTGAGGGCCAGGGAACCACAGGGTGCAGTGGTTGAGCCAAGGAGGCCTAGTGTGTAAGCCTTTCTGTGTCTGCCTAGGCGTGGTCAGGCCACGCACCGGGCATTCACGGGGCCCTAGTTCCCGTCCCAGCTCTGCCTTGGTCTCTGAGCTTCGTGCCCAGCCTGCCCAGTCAGCACAGCCTGGCTCAGGGAGACAAACTAATGGGTGTTGCTTAGATGGGTGAAACAGGAGTGTGCCAGAGGAATAAATAGCAGGCCCGGAGAGTCAGAGGGGCTGTAAGGCAGCGGCTGACGGCTGCCGCACCTTGCTGTCCGATGGCAGGCGAAGTGGAGTCCACAGCATGCAGTCTTAATACCTGGTGGCCATTCCGAGCCCATGGCCTGGGAACAGGGGGCCTTAGCTTCTCCCTGTGGCTCTGTCAGAACTTTGCCACCATCACTGCCCACTTCCCCTGCCGCATGGATGGTATGAGAACAAACCAGTGTGAAAACGTCACACTATTCTGTATTAGTTACTTTCCTAGCCTCTTGAAGGGGAAACCGGCTGGCCCGTGCGTCATGCCTGCGCGCCCTGAGAGCTGTGGCAGTCAGACGCAGCCCCGCGGTAGCTGTGACCCGTCTTACGCCTCCTCCGCTTTGCTCCCCAGCCGTAGACCCGTGCGAATCACAAAGCACGGCGGTCTGGCACCCCGAAACATCACCCCGCTCGGCGCACGCAGAAGGAAATGACGTGGCCAAGGTCACACCCTCCTCCCTGCCTGGGCATCACTGGCACCTGCAGCCCTGACTTCTCTCGCCCACACACACCCCTCCACGCACACCCCTGCTCCAGGCAACACTGAGCTGTTTTTAAACTCTCCCTGCTGTTTCTTAGCCACACAGCTCAGCGCCTCATGTCAGCAGGCAGTCCTTTCTGAGCCTCCAGAGTCATGGTCTTTTCAGCGTGGTGGGTAGGCGAGTCTTCGCCCAAACAGGGTGGTGCGTTTTTCATTTAATGCACACCATTTCCTTTCTAACAGCCTAACAAGCAAGTGCGCCTCCTCCTTAGACGCGCCAAGGCAATCCTCCGGTGAAATGACCCTTCACTGAGGAGCAGAACTTGCCACAGGCTCTGTAATTAGAACATTTCCAGCCTTTAAAAATCTTGATTTAAATTTCAATTCTTTACAGGAATTATTCTCTCTTGAAATGTAATTGCTGTCCCAATGATTTCCGTTAAGCCGAGGGTGACATCTCTAAATACATTATTACAAGCAGATGCATTGCCCAGAGCCCACACTTCATTAAGCATTTGTTCTGTCCGTTTGAAAGTGGTCCAGGAGCCCAAATGAAGTATGAATAGAGTGGCTGCCGGTAGGCTCGGGGCCCAGTCCTGGCCGGAAGAGATGTGTCCAAGCCCTCCAGTGCCCTCAGGAGCAGCAGAAGCCAGAAGAGGAGCTTGAGCAGAAAGGCCACCAACTTTGTGTGTCCACTCGGAGCTTGGTGGGGCTGGGAAGGGGTCTCCCGGAGGATGGTCCCTAGAGACGGTGGCAAGAGGTTGGTCAGAAACTCCAGCTTTCTGACTAAGCGGCAGACCTTTGGTAAATTGGACTGTGCTTTGGAAACTAAGGCGTCCTCACGTATGGCGGTGGAATCACAGTCCGATCGTAAAAGGCCAGTCTTGGAGCTGAGTGGGCCGGGGAAGGGCGGCCTGGACAAAGGCAGGCGCTGGAGGGGGAGTGGTCCAGTGTGGCTGGAGCCCTGGGCGAGAGCTAGGAGAGGTCTGCTGGGGCCAAGCAAGTGCTGGCGGGAGGACGAACGCCACGAGCTGATGCAGGGCAGGCTGCAGGGGGCGCGGGACATGCGGGCTCTGCTCTGATCTCCGAGGAACCCAAGCCAGGCATGGCGGGCAGACTGGGCCCTGCTCCATGGCGCTCCCAGGAACCGAGAGGGTAGCTAAGTAATTACAGTTCAGGAAGGCGTGAGTGTCCTCAGCTCAGTCAGGGGAAGGAGGGAGCTCCGCCGGTGGGAGCCTGGAAGACTGCCCGGCGGAGGAAACACGGGCTGGGCCTTGGGGGTGTGGGATTTACTGAGAAGTGGGGCAGGCTGGGGAAGAGCACACTTCTGCCCACATCCATTGGCTAAAACTAGTCACGTGGCTAACTGGGTGCAGGGGAGGCTGGGAGATGTGGTTCCTTGCTGGGTGGCGCCTTCCCAGTGAGTTTCCCACTCTCGAAGGAAGCCAGCTCACTGCCACCCTGTTTCCTCATCTGTAAACCGGGGGTGATGACACTTGGCACCTGGCAGACAAGGCTCAAACAGGTATCTGCATCTGTCACAGGAAGAGGGGCCGAGTTTGTTTTCCTGAAGAAGCCGCAGGAAGCTCTGTCGGAAGCCTCTCCTGTGGCAGTAGCTGCTGCTGGTTCCTGGTCGGATGCTGGAATTGGGGGTGCTCTTGGGAGCGGCTACGTTTCAGCTGGTCCTGGGCCTCGGGTCTTGGCTGGGAGAGCTGTAGCTCATGGCTGCTTTGAGGCTGGGATCCCCTGGCACCCTGCACGGTGCCAGAGGGGTAGTTCTCAGGGGATGAGTGTGAATGCAGGGCATGCCCTGCCCTCAGCCCCAGCAACGTGCAGATCTGGCCTTCACTGTTCCGCAGATCCTAATGACCTCTGTTTTGTTCACAGGAGCAACCAGGGTTTTATGCACATGAAACTGGCCAAAACCAAAGAGAAGTACGTTCTGGGTCAGAACAGCCCCCCGTTTGACAGCGTCCCAGAAGTCATCCACTACTACACCACCAGAAAGCTGCCCATCAAGGGAGCGGAGCACTTGTCCCTCCTCTACCCCGTGGCTGTGCGGACCCTGTGAGCGGCCAGCCCCGCCCTGCTCTGTGGCAGAGCCTGAGGAATCCGAGGCTGCTGCCAACCAGCCCAGCCACCGGTGCAGGCCTTGTCCAGTTCGTGTCGTGTGTATGGTACTAGCACACCACTGCATGTCTCTAGAATGCTGTCACCACTTATGGGGGCTGGAGGAAGCCTGGACAAAGACAGAGGGACAGCCAGCACACCACCCCAGCCCCCACCCCACCCTCCTTGAGTTTCTGTGAATTAAAATATTTGCAAATCCAAAGAGATGCCTCCCAGGATGAACAGAGGCAGAGCAGCTCCAAGGGGGCGGGCGGGTGGGAGCTCCCTGGGTTGCATCTCTTTGTTCTCCAGCTGTCATGAATTCACACCTGTGTTTGGGGCATGGTTTTCCCACGGGCCCCACTGGTGCTGGGAGCCAAATGCTGGCTCTTTGAGAGCCCAGGAGGCCCCAGGGGTCCCACCCTGCTGGTGTGTGTGTGTGTGTGTGCGTGCGTGTGTGTGTGCGCGCGTGTGTGAGGATGTGTGTGAAAACGTGGTCACACACGCTGATCTACTTTTAGTCACTCAGTGTAATCATTAGATCTTCAAGGAATCGTGCAGTCAAAAGGATTTAATTATTTATGAATAGGGTGTGTAAATAAAATAGTCATTTAATATATAGCCTTAGCCCCTTTTTTGTGTACTGCAGAGGGTCTCCGAGGGACTTGCCTGCTGGTTTCACCCCCAGAGCAAGGCGCGTCTCCTGGGCTTGCGGCTGTGCCAGGCCTAGAGGAGGGGAGGGGACAGAGGCCCCAGCTCAGGTCCTCAGTGGCTTCTGGACAGCAGGGCCGTCTGCTCCGGGGCTGGGTGGAGGCAGTTGTGGGCACACGGGGCTGGCTGGAGGAGCACTCGGCCAGAGGGGTTTTCTCTGCCCCCGGGGAGTCGCCCTGCAGGAAAGCGCAGCCAGAGCACTCCAGGCTCCAGCCGTGGATACAGTCAGGAGCCTGGAGGTTAATGAACAACCTGGCTTTCCCTCCCGCCCACAGCAAGTCCTCTTCCTCCATTTAACACGGGAAAGGGAGGCCGAGAGAGGGAAAGCGATTTGCCTGAGGTCACACAGCTCATAGGCTGCAGGGCAGGCTCCATAGCCAATGCTCCTTATTGGGCCTGTGTGGCCTCGCTGTCACCCTGCTCTTGGAGAAGGCAGAATCCTGACCTGTCAGTCATCCACGCTGCTTCCACGCAGATAAAAGCACCTGCACATACACCCCCAACCTCCAGCTTGCCCCTGCCCTTCACTGGGGCGGGGTTTCTGGTTCCCACACATTCAGGGCAGACTGGAATAAGGCTGAGTCACAGTTCTCCTGCCTTTCCCGCCCACCTGGCAGCATGACAGGTGTGGCCGCCACCTACCAAAGGAGGTGCAGGGAGCCTCCGCCAAGCACACGGCATCCGGCCTGCCCAGCTGGTCCGAAGGGACTGGAAGTTTGGGGACCGTCATCCCTGGTGCAGGTGGCAGGGCACGCAGGACTGAGCTTGGGCATCAGCAGCAGGTCCCCACACTCAGCACTGCTGCGTCTTTAGATGTGGTTCAAGCTCACTGTTCCGATGTGGAGCCAGGTCCACAGAAGGTAGAGGAGTTTCCAAGGCCACATGCCAGGAGGGGGCAGACCAGGACTAAAAGCCCCTTAGGTGAGGTGGCTGCTGTGGATTTCAGCATTTGTGGCCAAAGCCGTGTCCCTGGCAACCGTCTGTAATGCCTGGTCTGCCTCTTGGGTTGTCTTCCCGGGCCTTGGCTATCAGTCCAGGAGGCCCCAGCCCCGTTGGGTCACCACGCTGGCTGTGGCCTGCTTCTGGTCTCCGAAGAAGTCAATCCTGACCCGTTGCCTGTTTGCATTTTCCCAAACATCCTTCGAGGCAAGGCAGTAAGGAGTGAGTACCTGGGTGATCCATGCTGTCCTTTTTCTGGAGGGGGTGGAATGAATGGGAAGATGAGTGAGGAGCTGGCACTTGTCCAGACAATGTACCAGAGGAGGCCGGGTCCCAAGCAGGCCTGTTAGGGGTTGGGGAAGCGGAGGGCAGCCCCTGGGGCTAGGAAGGAGGGAGGCTTCACACTGGCAAGTTCAGTTTCGGCCCACAAGGCCCCGAGGCAGCCGGGTTGGGCCGTACTGGAGCCGCACAGCCCTTCTCTGAGACCGTCTTCCAGGGCAGATCTCTCCTCAGAGGGCTGTGTGCCTGTGGTCTGAGTGCAGGGCGCTCTTCGCGCTCTGGCCCTGCCTTTGCTCCTGTGAGAATTCCTGGGCCCCTCCCTCCTGCCCCTGCCTTCATCTTCCTGGAGTTTGCCTGGAGGCCCAACCTCCAACTCCCCCCAGGGCTCGAGGCCAGCAGAGGAGCCAGCTTACAGGATGGGAGCTGCTAGAAAGAATTTTTTTCCTTAATTTTATGAACCTCTCCCTCTTCTTCCTCTAATTGTGACCATTTCCTCTGTCAGCGTGTATTCATGTTTTCTTGGACATCTAACAATTGAAACGGCTTTTCCCTTTCAGAAACACTCACATTCAGGTTACTGGCGTTGGTTTTTGTTTTGTTTTTTTTCATCTGCTGCCAATTAATGGGGGAAAAAATTGAGCTGGATTTCTTTGAGGGGGAAAAAAAGCTCCCTGCCACACAATGTCTCGCCCTCAGTGTTTTGTCTCAGAACACAGCCCCCAGCCACTCAGGGCCTCGTTGCTCAGAGCCACAGGGCTGTGTTCTTTCTTTCCCATCTCTGCCGGCTTCATTATTGGCCATAATGCCGTGGCCACTTGAGCAGCTCTGTCCTTGAGCACTGAGGGGTCAAGGGCCCTCTTGGCAGACCCCAAACAAGATGGCAGCCCAGGAAGAAAGGAGGCTTTGTAGGGACGAGCCCACCTGCCTGTCAATCCCAACGTCCCCAAGTCAGAATTGCCTGGGCTGACATCCTCTCCTGGAGAGAGGCTTGCCCAGCAGCCTTCTTGGGACAGTGGTGAGCAGGCTCTGAGTCTTTGGGAAGGCCGGGCCTCTGGTGGACTAGAGCCCCTTGGGAGGCGGCCGGAGTGCGAGCGGGAGGCATCCTTCCAGCTTCCTGCCAGGGCCTGCGTCGACAGGTGGAGCCCCGGCAGGCGCTCTGCTTCTGCAGCAGTCCCGGGACCCGAGACTCCCTTTGTAAGATTTGAACACTAAGTTCTGGCCACTCATCAAGACACTCTGTCCAAAGTGGTGATGTCATTGACCGAGGGCCTGGCAAGGACATGTGACCAGGGGTATATTTGCCCTTGCAGGGCCTAGCGACAGTGCATGTGCCATTTGACGTTGACCCGTGGATGCCCATGAAGGGTCCTTGGCCGCTGTCTAGCAAACTGTCCCATCGCCCTTCCAGAATCGGTTACCAGCAAAGACCAAATTGGGCAAGTTGTCCAGAGGGAGCCGCAGGATCCACAGTCTTACATGCAGGACTGGCTCACAGGCACCCTTGAGACACAGGTGACCCTCAGCCTCTCTGCCACCCTCCTTGGGACTGTTTGTATTATTGCCAGAAACCTCGTACCAGCCACCTACTGCTGAAAAGGTGTCCTATAAATTTCCAGTTCTATGCGATACACTGTATAATGATGTATATTTAATGTGAAGCTTTTAATACACAAGTGTCTTGTTTAAGTGCACCTCCTTGAGCATGCATGTTTTATTTCTTCAAACTGCAGCTGTGTGCCCCAGGAAGCTAGTTGGATTGCTCGCGAAGGCTGAGCTTCTGCCACCATCTCCCAAAGGAAGATTGTTATAGGAAAAAAGGAAGCTTCCTGCTTCCTAATTATGGGGAGATAGAGCCCTAATGAGCTCGTTAAATGGAAACAAATTAATTTGTTCAGCAGACATCCACTGAGTGCCTACTGTTCCCCTCAGGTCTGTGGATACAGAGGTGAATGGGACATGGCCTCTGCCCTCAAGAAGTTTCCAGAGTGGAAAAACAAACACATTATTATATGTGATATAGTAGAGGCGAGCCCAGATGGGAGGGAATTGAATCTACTTGTAACGGTCAGGAAAAGCTGGGCCTTGGAGGATGAGTAGGAGTTCACCAGGGAGCCTGGGGGATGGATGTGCTGGGCAGAGGTAACAGGTGGTGGCATCATCAGGAAGTCGCTCGGGGCCTGGTATGGCACGGCCTGCCTTGATAGGAGATGGCAAGGCTCCTGGGACTCCCAAGGGCTTCACCTTGTAGAAGCAAAAGAATAAAGCAGGGCAAGGGGAGGGGTGTTCATCCCCTCATGCTGGGAAGTAACTTGCTCTCCCTGAAGACTGGGAGGCCTCCTGCTTTCTAGGGGAGGCTACTCCTTACGGAGAGGAGGGCAGGGCATGACTCTTGGCACTCGAGCTCCCATTGTTTGCCCTGACACCGTCACCGTCACCGTGACGACACCTGTGCAGCCTGGGCCTGCCTGAGGCAGGGAGGATCTGCAGCCCAAGTACCTTCCTCCGGGGCGCAGGGTCCCCCAGCCTGCTCTGGAGTGGTTCTCTGGCCTCACCTTCCGCCAGGAACTCACCTGCCTCTCCTCCATCCCTCCCGAGGAGGTGGGCCTCTGTCCTCCAGCAGGCCCGTGCCCTCCCCCGGGACCCCAGGGCTTTGGTTCACCTCTCCCGCCTCCCTCCCATATCCCAGTGGTCCCGAATCCACACCTCCTGCTCCCAGGCCCCTCAGAGCATCAACAACCCTTCCTCCCTGCCACACATGCCCAGGGAAGGCCTGTGTTCACAGAAGGCCAAGCCCTGACATGGCCTGGTGACAAAATGTTCTGAGCTTGGTTGGGACCCAGGGGCCAAGGGCAATGCCAGTGCTGTCGAGGGAAGGAGAGAAGGTCACCTCTAGACTCGGTTTTCTGTCTGGGGGAGTTGTGTATTTCTGTTTCAGTTCAATTTAACAAACTGAGCATGGAACAGACACAGGTGAGCTGGTGACCAGGGGAAGCTGAGCACAGGAAAACCCTCCACAGTCTACAGGGAGTGCTGGACGCCAGATGCCTTCCTCTCTGCACAGACACCCAGCAGGGACAGACACTTGCTCCAGGCCACACAGCAAGTCCACATGCCTCAGGGTGCTTGAGGGTGGCCAGCGCAGAGGGTCACCTTGGCCAGCACAGCTCTGGGACAACCGAGGTAGGGCATAGGGGGGGTTCCTCTTAGAGTTTATGAGCCAGTTTTGTTTCTAACTAGCTCCCTCCTGAGTGGGAGCATCCTAGTCCTGCAGTGACCAGTGTTGTCTCTTGCTTTGGGGGACAGTTTCCAAAGGAGCCACGGTCCGACCGGGCAGCAGGAAGCCACCAGTGTGGCTCTGGTGCCCTCCTGTGGTTTCCTTGAGAATTGCAGCCAGTCCCCGAGACAGGAAAACGGCTTCCAACTTGCCTAGGCACTTACAGGAGAAACTGAGGCCCAGAGAAGGAAGAGGCAGGCAATGGGGAGTGGTGGATGATGGCTGCTCTAGCAGAAGGGACAGAGGAAGTGGCATGTGAGGCAGGCCTCATGCAGGGAGGAGGGGCACCCTAGCGTAGGCAAGAGCCGGGAGGTCCCCTCTGACTGCCAACCCAGTGCTCCAAAGGCCCATTCATTCATGCCCACTGACAGGGAAGGTCAGGCTGAATTAGCGTTTACAAAATTTTGTTTCAAAGTCACTGACTTCCTGATTATCAAATTAGTATGTACTTTTTACATATTAATTTGTATTTGTATTAGAGACTTTGTATTTCAGAAAAATACAAAGAAAATAAAAATTTCCCTAATCTCAAAGAACAGTACTGTCAATATTCTAAAGTCTCTCCTCAGTCTTTTTCCTATGCATATATACAATTATTTTAAACAAAATTGGGCTCAAGCTGTTAATATAGTTTTATACCCTCCGTTTTCCACTTAATACAGTGTCATGTCCTTTTTCCTTCGTGTTATTAAATCTCCTGTAATATGATCTTTTTTCATAGCTGTATGATATTTTCTGCCTTAGTTAGCTTATCCAAGATTTTTTTGTAAACAGCTCTGCAGGGAATATCTTCGTTCAGAAATCTTTCCTCATATTTCTTAGAGAAATATGGAGAGATTCACAGAAGGGGCATTACTGTGTCAAAGGCTAGGTATGTCCTGAAGACTTCTTATCCTCCAGAGAGACATCAGTTTATCTTCCACGGCTGAGTCTGGCAGTGCCCCCAAAGGAAAGCTGTCTGGGTACATTAAAGGATGTTTAGCAATTATTGGAGTTGGTCTAAAAGGCAAGGCACACGCTAAGCAGTTCCCTTCCATCAAAGACAGTTTGAGTTTAGGCTTGCCGTGGGGGTAGGACAGGAGCTATCTGGGCTCTGCTTGTGGAGTGACCAACTGTCCCTACTTGAGAAGCTTTCCAGGATGCAGGATTCTCAGAGCTAAACGGGGATGGACCCAGGCAAACCGGGACAGTTGGTCATGTCACCCTAGCAGCAAACCCTTACCTCCCATCAGCAGAAGCTCCCTCTGCCCCTGTGAGAGTGAGGTTCTGGGCAGGTGGGAGACCCAGAGCAGCTCAGAAGGAGCCCTGCCCTCCTGGGGTGCTGGAGACAGGTCACTGGGGTTGGGCAGCACCATCGGCTCAGGTTCACAGGCTAACTCCATCCCTTTCCAGCTGTGTGACGTGGGCAAGCTGCAAAAGTTTCCTCCACTGCAAAGAGGTGCAAAAGCAGCAGTGTCACAGGGCTATAGCAAAGATTACACGCAGTGCTGGGCGAGTGCCCTTAGCATGCTCTAGCACGGTCAGCCTGCAGATAAGATCGGTTAGGATGAGAACAAGGTGTCACGATGAGGTCAGTACAGCCACGGAATTTCAAAGGAATGGGGGTCTGGGTACTAGGCAGACTTCCTGTAGGAGGTGAAAGTGGAGTCCATTTTACAAACAATAAATGCTCCAGCCCCACGGAGCATCTACTGAAGTAAGGTTCAGAGCTTACGCCCCTCTTCCTCTCCAGGTGGAAGTCCAGAGTGGTACCCGGCATTGCTCTCCACACCCCCACCTCAGCATCCTCTAACATCCCATCTTTGTTATTTAAATGAATTCTAACATGCTACAGTTATTATCTAAGAAATAAGCATCTGTTGTGTTTACTATTTAAATAATTACATTTGTTATTTATTCCAATATTAAGCCTATTTATTGTCTTTATTGTTTCAATGTTAAATCTGTGCATCTTTATTGTTTAAATATTAAACATGTATTGTGTTCATTATTTATTGCCTGTCTTCACCCACGAGAACATAACTAGAATGTGGACTCTGCATAAGCAGGGATCTAGGAGAGCTCCTGGCACATAGTAGGTCACTAAGTATTCGTTAGGTGACGCAATGACAACGAAAGGTCCTATTTGTGGGAGGCTTACTCTGTGTGCTTCACATTGCATGTGCTTTCATCTCCTATGATGACAGCCCTCTGTGCAGATGAGAAACTGACTCTCAGAAGTGACCCAGGAAAAGGAGAAGTTGGATTTAGTGGTGGGGACTCAGAGGAAGGTCACAACCCAGAGGTGAGTGGGTCCTAGAGGGAATTACATGGCCCCTTCTGCCCCAAGAACAAGAGAGAAGGGTGACGTTCTGAGTCCCTGAGCTCTGTTGCCCCCTCCACACCTGAAGGAGAATGAGCTTCTGTCATGCACAACTCAGGTAGGTCATAGGACTTCTCTGAGCACATAAATTATGCGAAAATCAGAGGAAACAACTATCATGTACCTGCTTGGGAAACCCACACACTATTGTGCAACTGTTTCTTGTTTTATTGACTCAGCCCTTTCTAGATAAAAATGTGTTTGTATTTCACAAGTGTGTCACTCAGACACCAAGTAAGGTGTCCTCGATCCTACCCAGAGGTCAGCAGCCTTTCTGAGCCTGGAGAGTTACCAGAGGACACAGGTTTTTCTTGTAGGTATGCCTGGGAGAAAGGCAAAACTGGGGGACAGAAATGAGGTTAGGGAGAACAAGCCACCTGGTGTCTCCTTCCATCCTGTGCTTTTTCTAGAACCCACCTTGTTTAAATGCTAGTCACCTCTTCCAGGTAATCTTCCCTGGTCACAGCTGGTACAACTTCCCTCTCTTATCCACACTCAACACTTGCTATATGCCTATCTCAGGCGATGCTGATCTTTTCCCCTCTGGGCTGCAGGCTCATTCACTTACACATTCCTGGGCCCCGCGGGGCCCTGTGTTTCAAACTCTAGGTCATTATTACGGATCTGGATGCCAATTTAAAGCTATCAGTTCCCAAAATTACCTGAGAAGAATCACCTGGGGCTGATGTTAAATACATATAGGCCAACTGGCCTCTCCTTGGAAATTCTGATTTAGTCTGTTTGGGGACTGGCGATCTATTTTTTAACCAAACTTGTAGGCCGCACAATCTATGTCAATGTTTTTGACTCTGTCGTGTGCACACAGATCACCTGGAGAACCTGCATTTCTAACAAACTCCTAGTCGATGCTGAAGCTACAGGTCTATGGACCACCACACATCGTTGGGCCAAATTCAGGAGATTCTTATCTTCAGGCGCACTGGGGAAGCAAGGATTTAGTGTAATTGGTCTCAACCTCAGCACACCCTGGGGACCTTTTAAAATATCCTAAGGTCCAGGTCCTACTGCAAACCAGTTAAATCAGAATGGGGGGACAGGTTTTGTTTTGTTTTTAAAACTTCCCAGATGATTCTAATCAGAAACGGGTTTGCAATTTAGTAGAATTGAGTAGAAATTAGTAGAATTGAGTAGGTCCCCACCGGCATTAAAATACATGAATGAGTAAATGGAAGAGAACAATCTCACAGACTTGTGGCGTAAAACCCTGGTCTCGGCCACATGTGTCACAGATACGGATGGCTGGGAGTTGCTGGATTATAGCAGGAGAGAGGCAATGAGCAAGGAGAGAGGCAGTTCACAGACCAGCCATGGGGACAGACGGACTGCACGGCTCAAGGACATGGGGTCGGGGCAGGGAAGGCAGGGCTGACAGCACCGGGGGGCTCTCTGGCATGAGGTAGTGAGGTCAGGTCGGGGCAGCAGCAACAAGAAGCCTCTGTTTGAACTGAACAATGAAGGATGAACAAGATACTGTCATAAAGCAAGCAGAGCCTTCTAGACACAGAGGACAAAATGTACGCCAGTTTGGGGGCATGTAAAGGAATGCGTCAAGTTCAGGGTTGGGAACACCCAGTGGCTGGCTGCGTGGCCAGAGCCCGAGGGGCGTGACAGGGAGTGTGAAGGCGAGTGGCAGAGACAGACGCAGAAGATGATTGCAAGGGCCTGGGGAAAAGCCGAATAGAAGGGACAGTCACTGACCCCTTGTTAGAGGATGACCTCAAATAACCTCCTCTGGGCAGAGCCACTCACAGGAGCTGAGACTCCACTGACAGCTTGCGTAAAACTGTTCTTGTGGACCTAAGGGCCCATGGAGTCTGACGGTACCAGACAACCGTCTAGAAAACATTTTTTCTGAGGGGGAAGTAGAGGGTGCTTAAGCAAGGATCCATCAGCAACATTCCCATGTCCCTTCCCCCAAGAACCCACACCCTCCCTTTTAATACCTCTGCTGTCCGCCAGCATC
>RJWJ010007456.1:14120-57639 GCA_004363605.1 Indri indri
ACACTGAGACTGCATGTGGCTGAAGCACAAAACGCATCTGGGGGTGGAGGTGGACACACGGGGCAGGGGAGGCAGGACACAGCCCTGTACACAAAGTTAAGGGGTTTGGATTTATTGGGGAGGCAAGAGGGAACCATCAGAGGTTTTTAAGTGGAGGGACGTGATCACCCCTAGGTTAGAGGATATGAAGAACAGTTTAAGGGGCTGAATAATGAATGAAAGAATGGGTGGAAGAGGACAGAAATGAACGGCTATCTTTACAACAGATCCTGAATCCAAAAAGAGGGTTTTGATTTCAAACATTCATATGCAAGAAGAGCCAATTAAGGGCCTGGAGATTTCTGACAAGCAACCCAGGGCTGGAGAGGCGGAGGTCTGCGCTGTGGCCTGCAGCATAAAGAAACAGACTGGCTCCGCTCCAGCCCCGAGTGGGATTTTCTCACTCTTTTGCGTCTGTTGTGCCCAATTGTGTGTTTAATTTCAGTCTTTTCCTTCTGTTCGGGTTTTATCACAGGAGAATAACCCCTCTCCATTCTAATCTGAAATTAATTATTTATGCTTATGAACATGCTGGATGCCTGCCTGGTTTATTTATTTTTTGAATAATACATCTGAGTAGGAATTCACGCAAGACGGAGCAAACATAATTTTGAGGTAAATGCCCTTTTCATTGCCCAATTCATTGTTCTAAACCATTGTGTAGCCTTGTCATTATCTTGTAGAGTCCAAAATCTATCCCTTGCACACTCATGAGATGCCTGGTGCCTGCAATTGACAGATTTGCACTATCAGGCCCTAGCACCTGACCTTTACAATCTTATCTTCTGCTACTATGACTTTCTCCTCTGGTCCAAATTCCACCCATTCGTCCTCCAAGGCCCAGTTCAAACACCTCCTACTCTATGAAGCCACCACTGGTTCTCCCTCAAGGGAAAAGTCCCCTCCCTCATGCTTCTGAGATTCATTTTGGTTTTGTATCCCCTAGCTGGCATACTGTAGGCGCCCCATCAGAGTGTCTGCTGTGACAGGTAGTGTGATCAACACCCAGAGAAGCAGTTACATGCAGCGGCTGAGGCAGGGCTAGGCGGACCAGACACAGTTTGGGAGTCAGTGTCTACAAAGAGCTCTTGGGAGAAGTGGGCAGGGAAAGTCACCCACCAGGACCTGATCCCCGCCCCCCACCTGCACTCTGGTGGGGTTACCTGCTGGACTAGCTCCAAGTAAAGAGCATACACTTCCCATATTCTACAAGCCTTCTGAAGCACCTCTCCTTTCCAGGCTGGCCTTTGTTTCCTTCAACTCCTCACATCTGTTATGTGCGTTAGAGTTTACAAGTGAGAATCAAAACCATTATTCCCAATGATTCTCGCAACAGCTAAGGGATGCATCGTACAAGGCAGGGGTAATACTTTTCCTACAGGGATTTGGTGCTGGGGGACCAGTGACTTGTCCAAGGACACTCCAGGAAGTGTCAGAGCTCTGACTTTGACCCAGACCTCCTAAGTCTCGGTGCAGTGCTCCTTCCAAGAGCCAGCAGGTATTCTGAGCTCCGAAGGAAAAGGCGCTTAAAAGTGATTTGTACGTTTTAAAGCACGCAAACGTGGTCTGTCAACTGCGGTATGTGACAAAACGCCACTCCGAAGGTTTGAGGTCACCTAACCAACGCTACCCAGAGGAGCCAGGGAAGGGCACTTTCGAATCTTCCGCGCCCGTGCTTGCCACCTGCAACCAACAATGCCTGGACTCCTCCGGCAGGCAGCGCGCTAAAAAACGCGTTGGCTGTTTCTGGCACGGTGGGGCCACCGTACAGCATCAAGGGTACGGTCTCCAGTCTAGCGGTGCCCCAGAGCCTGACGACAGGTGTGATGGCGTTACTCTCTACCTGACCTGGTGCGGCAGCCCGCAGCCAGAAATAGGTGTGCGTCGCTTGGTGGTTCGCGGGTTTTGGGAGAGGAGGCGGGGCGGTGTCTTCCTCACGTGATCTGAGCGGCGCCGAGCGCGTCGCTTTACGCCCCGCCGCACCGGGGTCGGTCAAGGTCTGCGCCTGCGCGGGCGCCGGCTTGCGGGCTCTCTCGCTTGCTCGCGGTCTTGCGGGACGCCCGGGGCGATGGGTGAGTGCAGGGGCGGGCGAGGGGAGCACTGAGCTCCTTTCGGCCTCTGGTTGGAGAGATGCACAGCATGAAGAAAGGTCCGCGGGGGCGGCCGGCAACCCTGGGGCTTACCCCTGTCCCGCGCGCGCCCCGCTGCTCAGGCGCGCGCCGGCTTTCGAGGCCGGCGACTGCGGGCCCCACCCTGGCGGCGAGCGCGGAATCACTTCTGAGCCTCCTCCCTCTCCGTCCTTCTCCCTCCTCGTCCTTCTCCGTCTCCCTCCTGCCGCCGGTGTCTGTGTGGGCGAACTTTCCCGGGAAGGAGGCTGTGCGTTCATTAGGGCGCAGGCACCTCCTGGAGCTCACGAACAGCAAGGGCGGGGAGGGGCCGGGCTTTCCCTGCACTTGGGGAGAGCGGCGCTGGCACCGCGGAGGGGCTCTTGCCCCCCCGGGAGGCTGGGATTCTGGCCTTCTCACTCCGGGACCCCTGACTCTGGAGTGTCAGAGACGGAAGGGGCCTTAGTGATCTTGTCCACCCCACTGTCCCTTTTTAACGGGTTGGGGAAATGGACGCCTGGAGAACGGTGAGTTCCTCCACATAGTCTTGCAGTGCTGCTTCTGCGACACCATATTGCAGTGCATTATAGGAAAATCAGTTGTACGAGGCTTTTCCGAGACGGGGTTGTTGTTAATTGTTAGTCTGTGTACCAGTTATTTGGTGTTACTTGATGGAGTATGTCAGCATTTCAGCTGTATTTACCCTTTCTGCATAACCTTTATTTTGCCCCTTACAGCCCTATGCAGCTGGTTTTAATTACCACCTTCTGTTTCTCTATCTGTAATCTGTGAAACAGAAGCCCTTGAACTAACTGTATAGTGACCTTGCCACTTTAGGCCGCCTCTACCCTTGCTTTGAAAGGATTCTGTAAAGTCAAAAGGTGCCCACGAACTCGTCAGGTTCCATAGTGGTTCAGGGCACAGGTTAGGCGCTTTGGAACACGAATCATCCTTAGCGCATCTCAGGGGAAAGTAACAGTTTGTTATAGAAAACTCAGCTGTTCTTTATAGGAAAATAAGCTCTGAAAGGAGTTGACTCATCTGGTCTCTCGTATGGTAGATGAAAGTAAGCTCAGATTAGTGGATTTTTAGATTGTAGACGTTGCTTTGTATTTATAGTGGCCAGATAGTCATAGCCAGGACTAGACCCAGGCCGATCTTGTTCTGATTGCTGAGTCAGATCTGCTGACTAGTGGAAATTCACATCCTTTGAGAATTACAATGACCCTCTCCCCAGTTTTTGCACAAAGACCTTTGTGCTGGGATCCTAGCTGGTTGTGCTTATCCATGTGGGCTGTAAATTACAGTGAGTATTTAGACTTTACGCTCTTTTCTTACACCACATAACTTTGACACTTGTAGTTGCTTGAAAGTCAGGATAACTTTGCTTCCTTAAGTTGAGACAGGTTGAGTGTTTTAGATAGCAAGCAAGTGTAAAGTCATGGTAAATAAATTTTGCAATAAATTGCAAAGACTTGTCGATGTTAAAGGATTTAAATATAGAGATTAGTTTAGCAAAGAAGTTTAGCCATGTTCACAGTATAGGTAAACATGCAAAGTTCTAAACTCCATTCCAAAAAATACTGTGCACACTCTCCTTCTATTGCTAAATTAAGAACCTGTTGATGCCATCCTGGTGTGTAGGATGAAACTAGAAGAAAAGCTTTAAATATTATGAAGTCTGGGAGGGTTTCATAACTTTTCTTTTTCCTATCTACGCCTATTTTTTAAATCTGAGACTCTCAGTGTATAGTAATGTTGGTCAATAAATGACTGGGTAGTAATGGTCTGCATTATTACAGTCACGACAAACTAGATGAAGTGACCTTGACTTGGAAAATTTTGGAAAGTGATATAAGTACCACTCCAGTAAAAATTAAAAATAAACTTTTTATTGTTCAAGTGCACAAATAACTTGATTTGTGTAGTCAAGGAATATATATAAACAGCTTGTAGGTGGTGACTTTAGAATTTAAAATATATGTGTTTAGTATGTAAAAATGTAATATTTTTTCATTCACTTTTTTCATTTTTCATTCATTTCATCAGAAGAATGAAATGTTTTTGACATTTATGAATTGTCACAATATTATGTAATTATGTGCACATTAATCTAAATATTTTTCTTGATTTTAACATTGTTTAATTCTGAAACTCTGAAGTGCAAAGCATTATGTAGGTATCAGACATTTCTATACTAAATTTTAGTTTTTTAAATATTGGTTAATCTTAGGTTGATAAGTGTAATACTAATGAGCTTTTAACTTTTGGCTGAAACACTAAAAAAAAATATGTAGTAGACTAAATGATAAATAATTATCAAACTCAATACCTTGACAAACTTCTCAAGCATCTGCAGAACATATTTTAAATTTGATTATATTAAGTCCTAAAACCTCAGTACATTAAGGAAGGGAGGGAAGAGAAGGAATGGATAACATTCTGGGACCTCTTTTTAAAATCCTATTTTTATTGCAAATAACAACACTAAACTGGCTAACTAAAGATTTTAGGGCACTTATAAGCAACTAGAGTAAAATAAAATGCTGACTATCTTAAAAAGTAATGAGTTTTGCTCAAAGGAAAGTGCCTTGAATACAAATTATGAAACAATAGTTTTAAGAATAAATTGAAATAACCATCTAACTTAGGAATTAGAGGAAGATAAGCCTAGACAAAGCAGGAAAGGAGATAAGAAAGAGGAACAGCAAATTTAAAAAGTTTTAAAGTGAGAAATAGCAAAACTGGTCATTCAAGAGCTGGTTCTTTGCTGGGAGTGGGAGGGTTATAAATTAGATAAACTGGTTACTCTGCTCAAGAAAGAAGGGAGCATAAATGCACAAGGTTACAAATAATTTTTTAAAATAGCAAGTGCTTTATAAGACTATATAAATCAAACCAGTTTTTTTTTTTTTATTTTTAAGGAAATCCAATTATCAAAATTGACTCCAGAAGAGAGAACCTAACAGACCAATAACAATGGAAGAAATTGGGAAAGTTATCAAAAAGCTGTCATCTGACAAAACACCAAGCCCAGATGGTGTTACAGGTAAATTTCTTTAAACTCTCAAGAAACAGATCATTTTGATAAGATTTAAATTGTTCCACAATATAAGGAAGGAAAAAATCACAAATACTTTTGTTCTACAAAGCCAGTGGAACATTGACACTGGAACTTGATGTGAAGATAGTACTAAAATTGAAAACTTGATCTGTTGTGAAAAGTAATGTGAAGTTTCAAAATGAAATATTAGTAAATGGAATTTAACACTATGTTAAAAGAATATTTCACTGTGGCCAATTAGGATTCATCCCCATCTTACCAGGGTAAGTAATTACCAAGAAAAATGCTAACATAATACCCCAGATAAAGACATCAGAAAAGAATAATAATAGCTTGCCCTTGTTGGGTACCTATTATACTCCAGCCCGCTCTCCTGGGTACCTACATGTTATTAACTCAATTAATTGAGCCAGCCTGTGAGATAGGTAGCATCTCTAATTTATAAACAAGGAGGTTAAGCCAGTGATCCCCAACCTTTTTGGCACGAGGGACTGGTTTCATGGAAGACAATTTTTCCATGGACAGGGTCGGGGGGGATGGTTTTGGGATGATTAAGCACATTACATTTATTGTGCACTTCTATTATTATTACATTGTAACTTGCCACTCACTGATAGGGTTTTGATATGATTTTGCAAACAATTGATTTATTATGGTCTCTGTGCAGTCAAACCTCCGCTAATGATAATCTGTATTTGCAGCCACTCACCAATGCTAGCATCACTGCGTCAGCTCCACCTTGCACAAACTAGATCCTTTGCATGCATAGTTTACAGTAGGGTTCGCACTCCTATGAGAATCTTATGCCCCTGCTGATCTGACAAGAGGCGGAGCTCAGGTGGTGATGCAAGTAATGGGGAGCGGCTGTAAATACAGATGAAGCTTTGCTTGGTTGCCAGCCGCTCACCTCCTGCTGTGCAGCCTGGTTTCTAACAGGCCACGCCCAGGGTTTGGGGACTGCAGGACTAAGCCATGCAGACACTGAGTGACTTGTCAAAGGTCACACAGTAGATGTGTGGTGGAGCTAGGATTTGAACCCAGGCAATGAGCAGGTACCAGAGGCTGTACTCTTAAATATTACACTGGCTCTATTTCCGGTATCTGTATGGTTATTTCAAGAGCCCTCTAAAAGCATTTGAGGCCAGGCACGATGGCTCACGCCTATAAACCCAGCACTTTGGGAGGCCTAAGTAGAAGGATTGCTTGAGCTTGAGGCCAGGAGATTGAGACCAGGCTGGGCAATAGCAAGACCTTGTCTCTACAAAATATGGGAGAATTAGCCAGGCATGGTGGCCCACACTTGTAGTCCTAGCTGCTTGGAAGGCTGAGGCAGGAGGATCCCATGAGTATAGGAGTTGGAGGCTGCAGTGAACTGAGATCATGCCACTGTACTATAACCCAGGCAACACAGACAACAGAGCAAGACTCTGTCTCCAAAAAAAAAAGCATTGACCAAAGTTCAAGGTAGATTCTTGAGTTAGTGGAGTTGGTTGAACTTCATTAAAACAAAAATAAATAAATAAATTTCCTTCACATGTTTAAAACTCTCTAATATTATCAGTGGATCATTAGTATTAGAAAAATGGAATCCATTTTTAATGGGAAACACAATTGCATAGTAATTAGTGGGGGGCAGGGGCTTAAGTTATAATTGCAGCTATATTAATTTTTAAAATGAATATGGAATGAAGTTGTGGGTTTTTTAGCATGATTTGTAAGATGAAATTATATAATAGTACTGGGAAAACATCCTTCACGTTTGCAACATATCCTGATGATGGGCAGGGACAGGTGATAAACAGGGAGGGATACTTGGGGGGAATAAATATTTTATGGGTCAGTTGATCAGTGAACATTTTTGTGTCATGATTTGTTTCCCTATGTAAACTTGAAACTACAAGGACTTGGATTACGAACACTCCTTTTCTCAGACCTAAAGCCAGCATCATGCTTAATGGTGATCCCTAGGAGAATTCCCACAAACATCAAGAAAAATAGAAGGCTGTCCGCTATTACTATAATTTTGTTCAGGAAGTATCTGCCAGTCTAGTAAGATAGAAGAAAGAAAGATGTATATTATAAAAAGAAGGCAGAATTATTTGTAAGTGATATTTTATATCGTGGAAACTAAAATTCACTAAAAAACTGAGAATTAGAGGATTCGATAAGTTAGTAGGTTCTTAACCTTAATACAGAAAAATTGGTAGCTTTTTCATATATAGATAAAAACCAGTTAGAAAATTAATGGAAAGAAGCAACCTATTCATAATGACCAAAAAGGTAAAATACTTATGTCATGGCCCACCTAGGGATGAGGAATGAACACAGAGACAAAGAGACATACACACATATAGACGGTACAAGACTGCAGCGCCTTCCTGCTGCAGCGCCTTTATTTATAACACAGCCTGTTTGGCAACTGTCCCACCCAGTTTCCTTGTTCCCTCATTGTCCCAACTTGACATGCCCTATTCCTTGTTGTTTTGTTTCTGGAGAGCCATGTTTGCATCCTAAGCTCTCTAGCCCATCCTGTTTGCAGGGTCAGGGCGCCCTGGCTCGCGTGCAAGCCCCCAGGCATATTCTTGGAAGAAAACAAGGAAACATTCCCAGCTCCGGGCTACATATGACCTGAAATGTCCTCTACATACTTAGATATAAGAAATAGGATCTATGTAAAGAAAATGTTAAATGCTATAAAGTTTGTAAAAAGATATAAGTACATAGGAAGTAAAAGCATGTCCTTGTAAAGTTAAGATTCAATTTTGAAAAGGTGACCAGTTTTTAAAATTTATATATAAAGACACTTCTACCGTAAAATATCAGTAGGATTTTGGGGAGGAATGTAACAAAAATACACTAAAGTTTACCTGAGAAAAATGAGAAAACCAAGAAAACTATAATTCTGGTGAGAGTAGAGGGGGAAGCCCTACTAGATAATGAAATATATTCTGATGCTGCAATAGATTAAAATAGGTCAGTGCTAGAGAAGAAATATTAATACTAGGCTATTGGTGGAAAAGAATGGAGTGCAGAAAGAAATGGAAATGCCTGTGGGTGTTTAGATTATGCACACCACTAGTGAAAAAATTCATGAGCCAGTGATGTTGGCAATTTCTCCCTCTCTCTCTCTCTTTTTTTTTTTTTTTTTTAAGAGACACAGTATCACTCTGTCACCCAGGCCAGGGTACAGTGACACGGTCAGCTCACTGCAACCCAAACTTCTGGGCTCAAGCGATCCTCATGCCTCAGCCTCCCAAGCAGCTGGGATTACAGACATGTGCCATTGCACATGGCAGTGTTAGCAATTTCTTATCTTTGCCTCACTTTTTATACTGAAATTCCAGCGAGATTACAGTACAGGTGATAAATGAAACCACAGAAATTGTAGAAGGAAGCCAGGATGACTTGTTTATAATTTTGGGATAATGAAGACCTTCTAAGGAGGACATAAATTCTAGAAGTCAAGATTGATTTACTATCCATATTAAGAACTTCAGTATCACAAAAATGATGTAGACCAAGTGGGGAACGTATTTGCCACAATTTGACTAATATAAGTAGGATTGATTTTCTTCAAATCCAGAGATATTATACTTATCAATAAGAAAAACAAAGTGCCAACATAAAAATGGTGAACACATGTGAAAACTTGTAGTAAAAGAAACTAAAATGGTCAATGAAAATGAAAGATGCTGAATTTTATTCAAAAATTTTAGGTAGCAAAATAGTTCATCCAGGCATAGGTACAGGTTGCCTGTTTAAAAGCAAAAAAAAGGAAAAACAGCAACCATAAATGGAAGACAGCATAAATTATATAGTGCAATCTTTCAGTGGAGCGCTGTGCAGTAGAGTACTCCAAACACTGAGGTATCTCTGTTGATACTAGATTCCAAAATGCATTATTGTATACTTCATTTTTTCACTTAGTAGTGTGTTCTGTCTTTAAAATGATGGATAGTTTGGAAGAGGGTAGGGAGTAGAGGGTGGGTGAGTGTGACCAGAGTCAGGTAGACTGTTCCAGGGGCCTTGCACTAGTTTAGGTGAGAGACAAAGACCTGAGTAGGCCAGCAGGCCTGGAGGAGAGGCTGTCTGTGTATTTAATTGATTTATAGCTTTATTTTCCCACTAGTCACTTAAACACACATTTCTTTTGTGAATTTTTATTTAAATGATTTTTCTTGTTACTGGATCTGTAAACGGCCTAATTCCAAGGAATCCGGTATCTCTCCATTGAGCATACAGGTGACTTCATGTAACTGTATTAGTACCTACCAAAATTGGAAATCATTCTTCTCTTTGTTTAAATTGCAGTGGAACAAATTTTCAAAACGGATTTCTTCAAATGAACAAAATGTTTTGGGCCTCAGAGGTGGTGTAGCTCACTTGGTCAGGGGAGTAGGCAATGAAAGATTTAAGCCCTGCCATTGCTCGGCTCTCTGGGTACAACCCGGTGACTTTTAGTGGGAAGAGAGTTTCCTGATTTCTTTTATTACCTTCCTGAGGGTAGACTTTGGGCCTGCAATGACCTGCAGTCACAACTCTTCAAAACTGAAGACAAGTTTATCTTTTCTAATAGAAGCATGACAGCAAGTCAATTCAAACACCAAACAAAGAGGCTTTAGGCCATAGATTGTACAAATGTTTACATTTTCTTAATAATCTATATTTCTGGGAAAGGGACACACAGATTTGGTGTAATATACTTAAGAAAAATCATTTATTTCCACTTGCTTCACATGAGAAAGAAAAAAAGGTACAGTGGTGACGGAGGGTCTTGGCATTTTCCTGAGGGTCCTAGCCCGCTTCTCCATCCTCAAGAGCTACCCATTCTTCTCCACCTGCATTGTGCTCACACAGGACACGCACTAGTAATTCCTCAAAAATGTGATACTGCTGCTCCTTTAGCTAAAATAGGCTTCACCCTTGTGTACATAGCAACACCTATTCAATTTTCAAAGCCCAGCGGTTGTATCCTGCCTGTCATTCCCTCCAGACAGCTAGTTGATGACCCCCTCCTCAATGGGGCCTTGATACCTTGTACATACTTCCGTGATTGCATTTATCACCCTGCAGTCTGATTATTTACATGTCTTATCTCCCTTGACATAGGTACCTGACGTGTATTTTCACTCTAACCTTGAAAGGCAGATTGTATTGGCCTACTTTAGTAATGTGGAAACTGAGGCTCAGGGGTGAAGCAGTTTGCTTTAGGTCACTTTGGAACTTTCTCATCTGTCTGTCACTTTGGCTTTTGTTGTCCTGATTAGACCTTCATTATTGTCATTATCTCTAACTTTATTTCCTAAAAATTTATAATTTTTTGTTATGGGGATAAATTGTATCATGCTGAAGTCAGGGCTTTCAGTGTACTTGTCACTAAATAGTGTATATTGTACTGGATGGGTAGACCTTTATCCCTCCCCCCTTCCCTCCTCCTTAGTTTCCAGTGTTCATTACAGCTCTTTATGACCATATCTATCCTTTGTTTAGCTCCCTCTTATAATTGAGAACATGCGGTATCTGTTTCTCCATTCCTGAAATATTTCACTTAGGATAATGGTCTCCAGTTCCATCCAGGTTGCTGCAAAAGACATTATTTCATTTCTTTTTATGGCTGAGTAGTACTCCATAGTATATGTATGCCACATTTCTTAAATCCATTCATCAGTTAATGGGCACTCAGATTGATTCTATCTTTGCAG
Source organism: Indri indri (assembly GCA_004363605.1). Lineage (NCBI taxonomy): Eukaryota > Metazoa > Chordata > Mammalia > Primates > Indriidae > Indri > Indri indri. Next base: position 25,031 of record RJWJ010007456.1, read on the forward strand.
TTGTGAATTGTGCTGTGATAAACATTCTGGTGCAGGTGTCTTTTTGATAAAATGACTTCTTTTCCTTTGGGTACATACCCAGTAGTGGGATTGCTGGATCGAATGGTAGGTCTACTTTTAGTTCTTTGAGGAATCTCCATGCTGCTTTCCGTAGTGGTTGTACAAGTTTACATTCCCACCAACAGTGTATAAGCTTTCCCTTTTTACCACAACCGCACCGACATCTATTGTTTTTTGACTTTTTAATAATGGTGATTCTGACAGGGGTAAGGTGGTATCTCATTGTGGCTTTAATTTGCATTTCCCTGATAGTGATGTTGAGCATTTTTTTGTATGTTGGCCGTCTATCTTCTTTTGAGAAGAGTCTGTTCGTGTCTTTTGCCCACTTTTTGATGGTGTTATTTGGTTTTTTTCCTGCTGATTTGTTTGCATTCTTTGTAGGTTCTGGATATTAACTCTTTGTCAGATATATAGTTTGCAAATATTTTCTCCCATTCTGTAAGTTGTGTATTTACTCTGTTGTATTTCCTTTGCTGTGCAGAAACTTTTTAGTTTAATTAAGTCCAATTTATTTATTTTTGTTGTTGCTGTATTTGCTTTTGGAGTCTTACTTATAAATTCTTTTCCTAGGCCAATGTCTAGAAGAGTTTTTCCTACATTTTCTTCTAGAATTTTTATAGTTTCAGGTCTTACATTTAAATCTTTAAGTCATCTTGAGTTGATTTTTGTATGTGGCAAGAGATAGGGATCCGGTTTCATTGTACGCATGTGGCTATCCAGTTTTTCCAGCACCATTTCTTGAATGGGGTGTCCTTTCCTCAGTGTACACTTTTGTCTGCTTTGTCAAAAATTAGCTGGTTGTAGCTATATGGTTTTATTTCTGGGTTCTCTCTTCTGTTCCATCAGTCTATGTGTCTGCCTTTATACCAGTACCATGGTGTTTTGGTTACTATAGCCTTTCGTGTAATTTGAAGTCAAGTAATGTGATGCTTCTAGATTTGTTCTTTTTGCTTAGAATTGCTTTGACTATTTGGGGTCTTTTGGTTCCATTTGAAGTTTAGGATTATTTTTTCTAGATCTGTGAGAAATGACATTGGGATTTTGATGGGAATTGCCTTGAATCTGTAAATCACTTGGGGCAGTATGGACATTTTAACAATGTTGATTTTTCCAATCCATGAGCATGGAATTTTTAAAATTTGTGTCATCTGCAATTTCTTTCATCAGTGTTTTGTAGTTTTCTTACAGAGGACTTTCACCTCCTTGGTTAAGTATATTCCTACGTATTTTATTTTCTTTGTAGCTACTGTGAACAGTATTGAGTTCTTTATTTGGCTCTCAGCTTGACTGGTACTAGTTTGTAGAAATGCTACTGATTTGCATACATTAATTTTATAACCTGAAACTTTACTGAATTTATTTATCAATTCTAAGAGTCTTTTGGTGGAATTTTTAGGGTTTTCTAAGTGTAAGATCGTATTGTTGGCAAACAGGGATAGTTTTATCTCCTCTTTCCCGATTTGGATGCCCTTTATAAACTCTCTCTTGCCTAATTGCTTTGGCATGGACTTCTAGTACTGCGTTGAATAGAAGTGGTGACAGCGGGTATCCTTGTCTTGCTCCGGTTCTTAGGGGGAATGTTTTCAACTTTTCTTCATTCAGTATGATGTTGGCCACAGGTTTGTCATATATGGCTTTTAAGATGTGTTCTTTCTATGCCTATTTTGTTGAGGGTTTTTATCATGAAGGGGTGCTGGATTTTATCGAATGCTTTTTCTGTATCTAGATAATCATATGATCTGTTTTTTAATTGTTTATGTGGTAAATCACATTTATTAATATACATATATTGAACCATTCTTGCATCCCTAGGATGAATCTCACTTGATCATGGTGGATTATTTTTTTTGACATGTCGCTGAATTTGGTTTGCTGGTATTTTGTTGAGGATTTTTGCATCTATCTTCATGAAGAATATTGACCTGTAGTTTCCTTTTTGTGTTGTGTCTTTTCCTGGCTTTGGTATCAGGTGACACTGGCTTCATAGAATGAGTTAGGGAGAAATCTTTAACTTTTGAAAATAGTTGAATAAATTGAGAACAAGTTTAACTTGAAAAATATGAAAAAGGAGAGTATAGCATTATGAAGTTAGAAAATTTAGATAAACCACTTTAGCTTTTTTAATATGTATATATTTTGATAAAAATAGGATTGTGCCATAATGTTCATAGCAAAAGTATTCTCCTTTTTTGCTTTTTTCTATAACACTGTTTATTGAACAAATAAAGACTCACTATTACCTACATTTCATAAACACACTAAAAATTCAAAATTGATACCATACTGAACCTTAAATACTTTTTTTTTTTAGATGGAGATTATCTCTGTTGCCCAGACTGGAGTGCAGTGGTGTGATCATAGCTCACTGCAGTCTCAGACTCATGACCTCAAGTGATCTTACCACCTTGGTCTCCCGAAGTGCTAGAATTATAAGCGTCAGCTACTGCACCAGGCCTAATACTCCTTTATTTCTAATGACTGTATAATGTCTCATCGTTTGGGTACATCTTCATTTATGCAATGTGTCCCTTGTTGAGCACTTAATTTTTAATACTTGCTGTTAAGAGTGTTGCTGGGACTGTCTTATGGTTGAATCTTCGTGTACATCTTGTGTAAATCATTTTCTTAAGCTGTATTCTTACAAGGAAAATGACAGTTGTGTGTGTGTGCGCCAAGTTTTATGCTACCTATCTGTGGCTCCTGCAGGTATAAGCTCCTCAACCACTGATACTTTCTGTGCGTCAGTTACGCACTCTTAATTTACCTTGACAGAGATTATGTTTCTCTTTACTATCTTTTGTCCTGAATGTTTAGCAATTTACAGCAACACATGTGTGTATGGGGAGGAAAAAACATAAGGAACTTGACAGTTTTTTGTCATCAGTCAAAGACCTAGATGGTTCATCTGGCCTATTTTGGTATTTTATTTCCCCATTAAGACGCTTAAATGTGTGGTTAAGGTTGCTTTTGCCTCTTGGCTGTTGTGAATAATGCTTCTATGAACATGGGTATATAAGGTCTTTGAAACTCTCAATTATTTTGGATATATACCCAAAAGTGGGGTTGCTGGATCATATCTACTATTTTTAATTTTTTGAGGAACCACCATAGTGTTTTCCATAGCAGTTATACCATTTTATGAACCCACCAGCAGTGGGTAAGTGTTCCAGCTTCTCCACATCTTCGGCAACACTTGTCTTTTTCTGGGAGGGTTTTGATAGTGGCCATCCTAATGTGTGTGAGGTGATATCTCCCTGTGGTGTTTTTTTTTTTTCCCCAGCATATTGGGGTACAGATGTTTAGGTTACGTATGTTGCCCTTGTCCCCCTCCCCCCGAAGTCCAAGCTTCAAGCATGTCCATCTCCCAGATGGTGCGCATCGCACTCTTTGTGTATGCATATACCCGTCCCCTCCTCCGCCTTCCCCCCTCCCCCCTGCCTGACATCCAATAAATGTTATTCTTATATGTGCACTTACGTGTTGATCAGTTGATACCAATTTGATGGTGAGTACATGTGGTGCTTGTTTTTCCATTCTTGGGATACTTCACTTAGTAGAATGTGTTCCAGCTCTTTCCAGGAGAATACAAGAGGTGTTATATCACCATTGTTTCTTATGGCTGAATAGTACTCCATGGTATACATATACCACATTTTATTCATCCACTCATGTATTGATGGACACTTGGGTTGTTTCCACATCTTTGCAGTTGTGAATTGTGCTGCTATAAACATTTGGGCGCAGGTGTCTTTTTCATAGAGTGTCTTTTGTTCTTTTGGGTAGATGCCCAGTAATGGGATTGCTGGATCAAATGGTAATTCTACTTGTATCTCTTTAAGGTATGTCCATATTGCTTTCCACAGAGGTTGCACTAGTTTGCAGTCCCACCAGCAGTGTATGAGTGTTCCTGTCTCTACACATCCATGCCAACATTTATTGTTTTGGGACTTTTTGATAAAGGCCAGTCTCACTGGAGAAAAGTGATATCTCATTGTGGTTTTGATTTGCATTTCTCTGATGATTAGAGATGTTGAGCATCTTTGCAATTTGTATATCATCTTTGAAGAAATGTTTGTTCAAGTCATTTATCTATCTTTTAATCAGATTATTTGATGTTTTGTTTTTTGTTTTTTTGTTTTGTTTTTTTTTCGAGAAAGAGTCTCACTGTGTTTCCCAGGCTAGAGTGCCGTGGCGTCATTCTAGCTCACAGCAACCTCAAACTCCTGGGCTCAAGCAATCCTTCTGCCTCTGCCTCCCGAGTAGCTGGGACTACAGGCATGCACCGCCATGCCCGGCTAATTTTTTTTCTATATATTTTTAGTTGTCCGATTAATTTCTTTCTATTTTTAGTAGAGACGGGGTCTCGCTCTTGCTCAGGCTGGTTTTGAACTCCTGAGCTCAAACAATCCACCCGCCTCGGCCTCCCAGAGTGCTAGGATTACAGGTGTGAGCCACTGTGCCCGGCCTGATGTTTTGTTGAGTTGTAGTTAAATGTGGTCTCTTACATGTTGAGGAATTAAAATCAATTTAAAGATATTTAGACTGAGGTATCTAAAATAGAAAATTATCATGTTGTCCCCAAATAAAGGTGATTTCCAGGACCATCCCTGGGATGTAGGAATTGTTCTGGATGATTCAACTATTTGGATCTGTTTGTTTGGGGGTTTTTTTGGCGGGGGTGGGAGTCAGATTTAGATAACTGCCAAGGAAAGATCTTGCATTTTATGGAAGCAGATATATTCTAAGGGTAGGACTTTGTCTTAGTTCCACTCAGTAAGCTAAGCCTATCTATTTAGGCTTCAAACATTTTTCAGCACTATCTGATACAGCCACCTCTTCTCCCAGGGCAGCCTCCCAAAGTCATTGCCATCTGTGGTATGGTAGCAGAGATGTGAACCTTGGAGTCAGTCAGACTTCATTTCAAAATGCCATTCCCACCGGTTACTAGCTGTACCTTGGACAAAGGAGAATATTGGTTTCATTGATTTGTAAAACTGGGAAAAATACTTTATGGAGTTGTTTTGAGAATTAGATATATGAAAACATAGTGCATAATACATACCTGCAGGCCTTCCTTGACCCCATTCTCCTACGCCTCCACCTCCCAAAATACGTGTCTAGTGTCCCTTACCAGTGTACTCACAGCACGTATGTATCATAGAAGCATCACAGTGTGGTATAATTGTTTACCTTGGCAAATCCTCCTGTTAGTTTATGAGTGCCATGTCTTTGAATCTTTAGCACGTAGCAGAGGACCTAGTTCATAGTAGGTACCAAATAAGTATTAATAGAAAGAATGAGTGCGTGTCTTGCTGTTTTATTTCTCATGGGAAGGACTTTGAGTCCATTTCAGTAACACAATGGATATGTACTGTTATGTAGCATAGCCAATGCTTATGAACTAGTCTAGTGGCTTTCAAAATTTTTTGGTCTTAGAACTCATTTATACTCTTAAATTATTGTGGGCCCCAAAGAGCTTTTGTTTATGTGGATTGGCATTCTAGGTCTTCAGAATTAAAATAAAGATATTAATAAATTTTAAGGTAATGATAAACTCATTACATGTTAATTTAACACATTTTTATGAAAAATAACTATTCCCCCCACAACTTTTTTTTTTTAATGAGAAGAATGTATTATAGTTTTCCAAACCTCTTTCATGTCTGACTTAAAAGATAGGTGAGGTCTCATATCTCCTCCTGCATTCAGCCTGTTGTGATAAGTTGTTTTGATTAAGGTATAAGGCGACAATCCAGCCTCATGTAGATATCTAGTTGGAAAAGGCAGGACTTCCTAGCCTCCCAAAAGGATCTAAGGGACCTCCAGGCGTCCTCTGACAATGCTAAGACCACCGATCTAGTCTAAAAAGGAAAGAGTAGTACTCTCCAGAAATTAGAGGAGGGATTGGGGGAAATTCCATGTGTTTAGCTCTCTATAAAAAAGATTTAACCATATTTATTATTTGTAGGTTAAAAAAAAATTCTTCATGAAGAATAAAAATCTTAAGCAACATGATGGATTCAGAAGCTCATGAAAAGAGGCCACCAATTCTAAAATCTTCAAAACAAGATGTATCACCTCACATTACAAATGTTAGTGAAATGAAGCATTACTGGTGTGGCTGCTGTGCAGCTTTCAACAATGTAGCAATCACATTTCCTATTCAGAAGGTCCTTTTTCGGCAGCAGCTGTATGGCATCAAAACCCGGGATGCAGTACTTCAGTTGAGGAGGGATGGATTCCGAAACTTGTATCGCGGAATCCTTCCCCCGTTAATGCAGAAAACAACTACACTGGCACTTATGTTTGGTCTGTATGAGGATTTATCCTGCCTTCTCCGCAAGCACGTCAGTGCTCCAGAGTTTGCAACCCGCAGCGTGGCAGCAGTACTGGCAGGGACAACAGAAGCCATCTTCACTCCGTTAGAAAGAGTTCAGACATTGCTCCAAGACCACAAGCATCATGACAAATTTACAAACACTTATCAGGCTTTCAAGGCACTGAAATGCCACGGAATTGGAGAGTATTATCGAGGCTTGGTGCCCATTCTTTTCCGCAATGGACTCAGCAATGTCTTTTTTTTTGGCCTTCGAGGTCCCATTAAGGAGCATCTGCCTACTGCAACGACTCACAGTGCTCATTTGGTCAACGATTTTATCTGTGGAGGTCTTTTGGGCGCCATGTTGGGATTCTTGTTTTTTCCAATTAATGTTGTAAAAACTCGCATACAGTCTCAGATTGGTGGGGAATTTCAGTCTTTCTCCAAGGTTTTCAAAAAAATCTGGCTAGAACGGGACAGGAAACTGACAAATCTTTTCAGGGGTGCCCATCTGAATTACCATCGGTCTCTCATCTCTTGGGGCATAATCAATGCAACTTATGAGTTCTTGTTAAAGGTTATATGAAAAAAATCATCAGTTAAGTGCCATTTATCAACTGAATGCCTAAGAAGAAGGCACTTTGGCCTCTTTCCTTAAGACACCTACAAGTTGGTGTCTTAAGTCCAGGCCATAGTGAGTTATGGGAAAAGCTGTTTTCCTTAAGCATCAACAAAAACAGAATAAAAGGTTTCAATAGGAAAGTTTAAGGGTTTTTTTGTTTTGCTTTTTTAAAATCATTATCTAAGAACTGTAGGCCAGTTACCTGCTAAATAGCTGTCCATCTGATGGCTTTTGACAGGGAGCCTAATACCCAAGATGTGATTCCTTTTCTCAAAACAGTCTAAACCTTCTGTGTTGGAACGTAAGTGGCCTGGACCAGCCAGAGAAAAGGCCCCGGGATTTCTCAAGCTTACTTTATTACTCCATGTCTTGCTTCTCTGCTCTCAGCAGTTAGAGTGCATAGTCTTCATCAAACTCAAGCATATGACAAAGGGGCAGAGCTCAAGAGAAACAGCTTATTAGGTATAGACTTTTCTTGATAAATTGCTTGTACTGGTTTTAAAACTAAGCACCTGTTGCATAGTCATTATCTATACCATTTCCATTTCGACATGATAGAGTCAAGCAGCTAATGAAAGTTCCCATTTCGCTTTCTAGGTTTCAAAGTTTTCTGTTTAATTCTGAATGTGACCTTCAACTTTCCAAGGTATACTTAGGTTAATTTCACTTATTTCATTGCCAAAAGATGGAGGGACATAGGTTATTTTTGTTACAGGTCTTTCATCCTTTTAAGAAGTTTCCTATTGCATGTAGAGATCAAACTCTGACAAGCTGGGTTTCTTTGAATTATTGGTGCCAACTTAGCAAAGGGCTTCTGGATTTGTTTTTTCATTTAGTAGTATGTCCTATTCAAGCATCCCATTCTCTTGAAACTCTCCTTTTAAAAATAAACACTTCCATAAAATTTTATTGTAGAAGTTTATTAATGCAATCCCAGATTCCCCCCCGGTTTCTAAATGTTACAGAGGGAGGGGGGAAAGGCTCAGGATAGCTTTCACTCCACATTATTAGCTGTCTTTTATTTTACTCTTGGAAATAAAGACTTCTTTAGGATTTTGACATTTTGGGAACCCAGTTTACCATTGTGTCATTTAACAATAAGATAGTTTGAGAGCATATGTTCCACAGACATTTGAAGGGTTATTTTGTGTTCTAGAAGTGATAATAGCCAGATCACATACTCATCCCTTACTTAACAGAAACTTAACTTGTCAAAAGAATCAGAAAACATTAAGATATTTTTTCGAGATAAGGCAAAATGACTTATACACCAATTGAATAACTAATGAAGTATAAGAAATAGCCTGGAAAAGTGGTTTATGAATCCTTTAAAAGCCCCAATCTGTAAATATTGTGTAGTTAAGATTGTTTTCCAGCTTCTGACATGACAGTAGGTAGATTTCTTACTAGTTTTTCATCTTTCTGGGTAATTGCATGTGAATATGTGCACTTACTGACCAAAATAAACTCAGAGCCTCAACTGGTAGTTTACTCCAAGTTTCTGGGCAAATAGTCCAAAAACACTGTTTACCTCTAAATGCAGTATGACTGGTTAAGTAAAGTGAAGATCCTTCTTCCAGCTGTTAAGGATTAGGAGGCATATTAAGCATTAGTTAGAGCTAGACAGTAAGGAAGCTAAATAGCTATATAGCAGCTCTGTTTGACAATGTTGTGCTGGATATAATAGTTTATTTTAGATGATTTAAGGTGCAGATGTAAGGATTTCAGAAAAAAAGAATTTGACGCCAAATAAATGTGAGTAGCATCCTTTGGCCTATTACAGAGTCAGGATTTGAAGGGACTTGAGTTTCGGAAACGAAGAAGACACCTTGGTGCCTGACCGCCTCCCCCACTTCACGTGTGCCCCTGAGCACTCACGGGCATGTCTAGCTCCTCAGGTGAGTTAGCCTCATGTGGACTCTGTTGGGCCTTCTCTCTGCTGGGCTTGCTTTTGTCTTTACACTCCATGCAGGTGGTAGAAATCTAAGTTCTAAAGCACTTTTGCGAAACAGAAGTGAAGTGAGAATTCTAAGGAAAAGGCTTTGGTTTCTGCTGTCTCAAGTGGCATTTAAAAAACAATTATTAGTAAATATTTTTAATAGTTTTAACTCAGTATTTTTTTTATTTCTTTGTTACTTTTTACAGCTTTTGAAGACCAAACTGCAAATACATTACCAGAGATGGTTTTGTGTTGTCCTATAGACTTCTTAAATTTGACAAAAAAATTGAACAGAACTTGTAACCAACAGCTTTGTCTGAACTTTAAGTCAAAATGTGTTATTAAGAAATTCTGACTATTGTTTTTACCTTCAGTGTGAACTGTGGTAATAATTTTGAAAAGGCAAACATGATTGAATAACTATCTGAAAAGCTTTAAAAGTGGCCTTTCTGTTACATATGTGGCACAAACAGCTCATGAGCGCAAGACACTTATGGGTCATATTTTTTGTCTGATGCCACCAGAAATGTTATGGATTCCATACTTAACACACTTAGAGTGGTATGAGCCCTCAGGACTGCACCACAGAATAAACACAACCTTTATATGGTGGCAAATTCGTGTCTTATTTGTTTCATTTGTGCTTAGAGATGAAGATATTTTTGTCTAAATAGTTGATATTCATCTTAATATGGTTGGCTCTGTAATCACTGGCTATATATTGTGAACTGTGCAATAAAACACAATTGTGTGTATATATAGTTACCTTTGGATACCTGAAGTTCCCAAGCTCAATTACAGTGGCGATACTCGGCATAAGGCTGTGCAGACATGTACGGGAATGATGGTGGTAGATGGGATACACGAAATGGGATCTAGAGGGCTTACCTCAGTGAAGCCAATCATGTTGAACTAAGAAGTCTGGTAGCGTGAGGGGTATGCAGTCATAAGATGAAAGGTAGACAGAAGGTTATGTGTGAAGAAAGGGTAAGCACTCAGATTTGGTTTCTTTTAAAATATTTGTTTTCTCGTGCAAATAAATGCATATCAAAGACTTGAACAGGCATTCTAAGTTTGAGAATTTTTAGTTTTTAGTGCTTTTTGCTTAATAATAATTGTTGCCTAATGGTTCCCAAATTATATGGGAGTCTCTACATGTCTCCTCTTAAAATTTCATTTTTAAAAGTGGTTAAGCACGTAAAGCTATTTTTGTTTGATATTTTGAGTTTTGTGACTATGAGTTAAATGAAATCTGTTAAATGTTTCAGAGTTAACATACTTTCAGGTAATTGTTTGGAATAAAGTTTTCTAAACCCATCCTATTTGGTCTACTCTTGTGGTGGGGTAGTTTGTTATTACTAGCACTTTCCTTTTTGCAGTAGGTTAATCTATTAGTCTTTTTTTGACAAACATTTAGCACACTTCCTTGACTTCTACCAACTGACCTGAGGACTTTGCAGGTAAAACAATCCATTTATCCATCTTGTTTGGTCAGGAGGGGTTCCACATAAGTTTTATTTTCTGGATAGTTTAACTGCAAAGCATTTTGTTTTTTAAAGGTTTTCCTCAAGTGTAGTAAATTCTTCCTTACTGAGTATAATCTGTCTTGGCAAATTCAGGTTATCGGTAATTTCTGTTGTAATAGTGTCACTATTACAGGTTACCCCCAAGTTAAATGGTTTGGATGTTTGTGCTTTTCAGTTTGTCAGGGGTTTTTTGTTTTTAAATATCTACTTTTGTCTTCATAGCTGCTCCTTTCCGCTGTAGCTAATTGGTCAGGAGAGTGGAGTTACATTAGCTACACTGTTGGTGAGTATGTCAAATATTAGTTTGCTCCCTGTCTCTAGTGACAGTTGAGGTTGTCTAATAGGTCATGGCAAGATATGGGAGCAGTTGCCATATGTTGCTTCTGAAATTCCAGTTTGGGATAGAAATCTATCATATAGAGAAAACGTAAATCTTGAACTTTAAATGGGGCATTTAGTCATACCTCATGAAATGTCATTTTAACTTGCCCGTTACAGAGGTCTAGGCCTCTGGAGTGACGCAGCAGGTGTGGGCTGGGCCCTGGGCTGCTCTGCACAGCTGCAGAGTATTCCCGGTTTCCAAGAGCCTGACTCCCACCTTAATCCATTGATCTGAAGTTCCCAACTTGGGAACTTATTTTTCCTTCCCCCCAATGAGCATATCTGATTCTGGTGTAGAAATTGAGAAGAAAATAGGACCTATCTAAATTCTTGTTTCCCTTCAATCTATTCTTCATATTGTCAGTAATTTTTAAAAACGTCACTTTCTATAATAAATGCCTTCCCTTTCCTCTATTATAAAAACCAAACACCATGCCATGGCCTACAGGGTGCAGGATGATCTAGCCCTTGCCTCCCTTACTCTAATCTCCGGCTAAAACTGCCCTCTCAAGCTCTGCACTCCAGGTCCCAGCAGTTGGAATTACTTGGGGCATGCTGTGCTCATCTCTGCTCCTAGCCTCTACCCATGCAGATTCCCCCTGCCCTGAATACTGCCCTTCCCTACTTCATTTATGAACTCCTCCTACTGAGTCCTTCAGATCTCAGTTCAAATGTCACTTCTTCAGGGAAGCTGGCTCACACTTACAGAACTAAGTCAGTTCCCCCTGTTACAGGCTCTTGTATCATCATGTTCCTATTTTTCATAGCACTTACCTTTTAATTATGTTGTGATCATTTGATACCTGTTGCCCCTTTAGAGTACCAGTTCCGTAAAGCAGGGACTTTGCTCTCGTTCCCACTGTTTCTAGTGGTTGACATCTGGTAGATGTCTGGTAAGTATTTCATGAAGAATGAATCAAAGTGGGTCACGGTGGTGTGCCTGTAGTCCCCGCTACCTGGCAGGCTGAGGTGTGAAGATCACTTGAGCCCAGGAGTTCAAGTCAAGCCTGGGCAACATAGACTCTGTCCCCCCTGCCAAAAAAAGGAATGTGGGACCCTTGTTAGGTCTGGAGCCGAGAGGGAGACACACAAAGCCTCATGTGTAGCACAATGCTGTTTATTTGAGCATCTGGGTGCAGATGGGTGGAAGCCGAAAAAAGCATCCAAGCTGAGGGAGGGGAGAGCCTTGGGTTTTACGGAGAGTTTTTCCTCAGGAGGGATAAGCATCGTCCTTATCAGGAGGGAAAAGGAAAGTAAGTTCAATTCCCCTCTTGCATTCCTTTATCTCCCCAGGGGTCTGGCAAAGGCTACATGCCTAACACACCCCTAGGAAGGGGAGAGCGGTGGGTTTTATAGGAGGTTGGGATGGAAGTTTTGGGAGGGTGACTTCTTTAAGCCTAACAACATGGATATTCGGGATCACAGCATTCTGGAATATCCCATCTGACCTTTCATTGGATCATAGAGGTTATTCAAGGAAAAGGTAATTTTTACACTGATCTCAAGGTACTGAACTGTCTTAGCTCAGGCTGTCATAACAAGATACCATAGACTGGGTGGCTTAAGCAACAGACATTTATTGACAGTTCTGGATGCTGGCAAGTCCAAGAGCAAGGAGCTAGCAGATTTGGTTCCTGATGAGGGCCCTCTTCCTGGTTTGCAGAGGTCAACCTTCTTGCTGTCTCCTCACATGGTAGAGAGAGCTCTAGTCTCTTCCCCTTCTTTATAAGGTCACTAATCCCATCATAGGGGCCCCACCTTCATGATCTCATCTAACCCCCATTACCTCCCAACAGCCCCACCTCCAGATACCATCACACTGAGGGTTAGGGCTTCAACATAGGAATTCTGGGAGGACACAAACATCTGGTCCACAATGTGAGCTACATGATTGATGAGAGTGTTCTTTATTCTCCTTTAACTTCCAAACACTGTCAGCCATCCTTTACTCTGAGAAATGTCTAGGCAATTGGAGATAAAAACGTGTGCATGAGTCAGGATTGGAATGCACAGGCACTCCTTTCTTATCCCTCTTGGCAGTTTCTGAATTGTGGCACTCAACTGAACAAAGTTGACTGAGAAGGCAAGAAGAAAGTATTCTTTAAAATAGTTATTGACTGCTGCTTCGTTACTGTTAGAAGTGCCATGAAGGCAGTGACTTATTTTAATTGTTTTAGAGCAAACCAACTCTATATCTGCTTTACCTTTCAATGACAGAAATGAAACAAACTCAGTTCAGCTACTGTCTGTTAGTTAAGCAGTTCCTTTCTCCTGATGTAGAGTACACTAAAAAAAAATGTATGTGGTTACATTGAGACGCTACCTATTTGTTTCAGATAATATTAGGAAAAAGAAACTTTCAAGGGTCATACCTATAATAATAGGTGGTTTACAGTAAGTAGCTTTCTCCTTCCCTTGGGCAAAAGAAACTTCAGAATTTTCCTAGCCCTTTCAGACTTTTCTGGAAAAAAAAGTGACTAAAATAAACTTCCATGTTTTCTGGGGTTCCCCACATCTCACTTCCCACTGAATAACGGCAACACAGTTTTGAGAAGGACTGAGAATAGGGAAAAGTAGGTACACATGGGAACCAAGGTTTGCTATGCCTTGAGAAAGCCAAGGTGAAGTCCAAGAAGATTAAAAGTTTGCTACTGTTTGGAGCTCTCGAAAGCTTCTACTGCTCGTGGTCAAAGAACAGGAAAGGATGTTGTTTTTGTTTGGGAACTACACCAACTACATTTGAGTTTACATCAACTCAAACTAGAGGAAAACAGAATCCCTAATAATTTCAATTAGTGCCTTTTATAGTTTCTTCCTCATTTATTTTATTTAGCACATTTGACTTATATCTGCTTAGTGTTATAAAACTGCCCTTTTAGGACAAATCATTTTGAGTTATGAGGTTCTAGACTTACAGAAAATACAGAACATCGGCTGCCTGAGACAACTTCAAAAATAAAAATCTGAATGTTCCTGGGTCCCCCCCCCCCCCACTGCCTCCCAAGCTGGATTAGACCCCCTTCTGTGGAATGTGATGACTGTCTCTTGCCTGGCTCTAACTCCGTGATGTTTGTGCTGTATCCTCCGGGACAATGTGATCTTGAGGGCAGCGACTGTCTTACAGAGCTTTGTATCCACAGACTAGAGGTTCTCACAATAAAGATCTGTTCAATCAATGAATTGCAAGCTGATCCCTGACGTTGTCTTTATCATTATTTTTAGCCCAGCTTCTGAGGCGTTTTTCTTAGGAATTTCTTTTGAAAATTATCGGGGGAATACGTAATGTATGATTCAATTTATGTTAAGTTCTAGAAGAGGCAAATCTGTAGTGGAGAAAAAGAAAACAACAGTGGTTGTCTCTGGGAGAGTGGAGCAGAGGTTGGCTGGGAGGAGAAAGGAAGGAACTTGCCGGGTGATGGCAGTATTCTACATCTTGATGGGAGTTTTGGTTTTGTGTATACATTTGTGTAAATTTAGCTAACGTACAGTTAATATATGTGTAGTTCATTGTAAGTAAATTTTACAACAAAATGAAAAAATATTGAACTCTAGTTAATGATATGTATCTTGAGGAATTTTAGAAGGATGGGTACAGATGCCAGCAATTTATTCAAAATGCATCAAAAATTATGGGATGGGTAGACTATTAGATAAGTGATAAAACAAGCACAGTAAAATGTTATTAGAATGTTGGTAAATGATGTTCACTATAAAAATTTCTTAACTTTGCTATATGTTTGAACATTTTCATAATAAAATGCTGGGAAAAGACAGTTCTTTTAGAATGCTAGTTATTCTCAGATGGCAATGAAGTTATAGGACACTATTGAAATCCTTGCTAGACAGGAACACAGCCTGTAGCATAGGGATTTACTAATCTTCCCCCTAAGTATAATGACATGGCAGTTCCCTGACCCCCAGGCCCAGATTATCCCCTGCAGATTCTGACAGGGCTGGTGGCTAAAACAGAAGCTAACCTTTCAACCTTACTCTTTCTTAAGACTGCCCCAGAGATATGGAGTCTACCCATCTCCCAACTAGCAGGGACCCCAGGGTAGGGATTATGATTTTCCTGCCATACACTGCAACTTTCAATAAATGTCGGAAAATCCTTCTTTTAATTACATACATTTATTAAGTATGCAAGAAAAAACTAGGTAATAACTGCTTAAGAATAAATACAATGTATTCAGAACAAAACCGATACTTTGTATTTAACTTTTAAAAAGTAATTCTTTCACGATGAAATTTGGATCCTTCATTTTACCCTGACAAAAATCTTTTATAGAGAAGGGCTTTTATAAGCAATGTCAACACAGCAGTTGAGCGTACCCATAATTTAAATGAATTTCAGGGAAATAATTTTTAAAGACAACTTTAAAAAAAGGTTTAAAAACGTTTTGAGTTGTGTATTCCCTGGTTAAAGTTTCAGTTTTCCTTTTCTGTATTTATTGTGTGTGGGGGGGAGAGGGGGTTGCCTCACCAACAGATGTAGTAGATTTATTATTATTAATATTAGCAACAGTTGCAGCTATTTACAGCTCACACCAGGGAGTGTGTATTTCTGTAGCAGCTCTCTTCTTTTTGAGCTAGAAGATGACCCACACAGCACCAGGCCTGTTCCTGTTCCTGAGAAGGTAAGATGATCTTAGCTTGATAATTCCTGTTAAATTAGGGCAACCTTAGCTCCAGCTGAAGAAGTGCAAACTTCATAACGTACTAAGAATGATGTAGCTGATGGGACACATTGTTGTCCACCCACAATATCAACCTCAAAAAGTCAAGATGTTCTTTAAATGGACTCCCATAATCTACACAGAGATCCATGGATCTGTCATCCCTGAAAAATCCAAACCCTAACTGCATTTTATATATCCATGGTTCTCAAACTGTGGTCTCTAGACCCACATCAGCTGAGAACTGACTGAAAATGCAAAGCTGGGGCTCCCACCACAGACATACAAAATCAGAAACTCTGGCTATGGACCCAGCAATCTGTAGTTTAACAAATCTTTCAGGTGATGCTAATGCATGCTAGAGTTTGAGCACCACTTTTCCTGTCCTCTGCCAGAAGGGAGAAGACTGGAGGAAAACTCAGTGGACAGGATCAGTGGTTGTTAGGAAAAGAAAACTCAGATTTTCCCAAAAGAGGGTGGAGGGCAATGGGGCAGGGGATAGCATAAACCCTCTCCAAAGAATGAGAATTACACTCCGTGACTAGGATAAAGTCAGAGCTAATTAATGTGGTATTACAGCAGGTGCTTCTAATACTTGAGAGGACAATGGTTAAGCTGCTTTTGGCCCAAGAGTCCTAGCCCATCATCTTGAGAGCCCCTATAGGAGTGGCGGTAGGCAGGGATGAGAACCTGATTCTAAGGCTTAAGATGGCCTAGGATACAAATGCAAATACGCAGTCTGTCTCTGCCCAAGAAACTCACTGGGAAGTACTGCCAAAGAAGGTTGATGCACTTCTCATCCATCACACAAGATAACCATTGATGACTGATGACTTCTCTTAATACATCCACAGTTATCCTCTCCAGGACCAGATAATCCTATGATTATCCCAGTACTGTGGAAAGAATATTAGAGTCTGAGTTTCCTAGTTGAAGCCAATCAGATCAAGAGCAAAACTTAAGAATGTGGCTCTCACTGCTAAATTTGACTGGCTTTAAGAAAGAAAAGAGTGTGGCTCTGGAAGTGCTAAACCTTAAAAAGTTTTGAGCTTGCTTATCTTTGCCCTTTGATAATATCATGGATGTTTTTCAGCCCACTATGTAGTTTTTGAGATGCAGCAACTAACTGTACAAAATGTTCCATAAATGTACGTATGTGTCATGATTTTAATTCCTGTTTCAAACTGGCATCCTTAATAGTTATTGGTTTTAAAAGTAGCATATAAGAGCTATAAACCAAAACAGCTAACCCCTAGTAGAAAAAGGTCTAGGGGAGAAAAGCACTTGTGTGTTACAAGGTAACTCTAAAAACATTACTGGCCCTAAACACATAAACAATACCTTTTCAACTTTTTCACGTTGATATTAGAAGAATTTTTACCTAATTATAAAGCTGCAATACATCTCTCTTACAGTATGAAAATCTATAATCACAAAGTTCTGCATTGTGTGCAGTTTGTATGCAGTGAACATTTTCTCACTGAATTACCAAAGGAGTATAGCAATCGAAGTTAGGCCATGAAGTCAGACAGAAATGGGCATGAGTCTAACTCTGAAACTTAGTAGGTATATGACTTTAAGTAAATTAATCTCTCCAAGCCTTAGTTTCTTCCTCTGTAAAACGGGAATAACAACAGTACCTACCTCATAAGAATGCTTTAAGGATTAAATAATGCCTGTGAAGCACTAAGCCTAGTACCCAACACTAGACATAGTACTCAGCACATAAAAGCAAGCAGAATAATGGCCCACTCATCCCAAAAATGTCCATGTCCTTAATACCCAGAACTTGTGACTATGTGATATTACAGGGCAAAGAGATAATTACGGTTGTAAGTGTAATTAAGTTTGCTGATTTATCAGCTGGCTTTGAAATGGAGAGATTATCCTGGATTACGCAGTGGGCCCAATAATCACAAAGGTCATTGTGAGTGAAAGAGGGAGGCAGGACAGTGAGTGTCAGAGTCAAAGAAAGAAAGAAGAATGCTACGCTGCTGGCTTTGAGGGAGGAAGGGGCAATGAGCCAAGGAATACTAGGTAGCCTCTGGATGCTGGACAAGGCAAGGAAATGGACCCTGCCCTTAAGCCCCCAAAGGAAACACTGCCCTGCTGACACCCTGACTTTAGTCCAGTGAGCCCCATTTTGGACCTCCAAAACTGTAACATAAATTTAACATATCATAAAGTTACAAGTTTATGGTAACTTATTATAGCAATAATAGAAAACTAATCTACATTGTTAATTCATTTGTATTAATGCATGCCAAATAATCACTTCCTTTTCAATTAAAAAATCTATTTTTAAATAGCCCAAAATATGTCAGTCATAGAGATAACAGAAATAGTGGTAATCAGTGCTACAGTTAGTTAAATCAGTTTGTCTAAATGATTAATTTCATAAAATAACCTGAATTGAAAGGGATTCACTCTTTTATCTCCAATGACTTGCCCCAAAAATGAATGTCTCAAATATTATTATCCTTATTCTGGTAGATGAACATAATATGGTAAAATGAACCATCAATCACACTGTTAAATAATACAACAAGAAAATGTTATTCTAGGGAACACTGTGAAAAAGCATGTTCTAAGTTTATCTATATGAGATCCAATCACTATACAGTTTGACAACCAAAAGTAAAAATTTATCAAGTTGCTTCCTGTTGATATACGTACAATTTTTACTGAATAAAGAACTAAATTTTAAAACTCTACAAAACATGGTTCATACCAAATTAACTTGTAAGTGACCAGAACATTGAATATTAGTGAACACGTGAATGAATGTGATCTCAGTAAATGTGTTTTTGGTGTAAAATGCCAATTCTTTGTTTTAGATAGTGGCTTTCCCAAAATGAAATGTGCATATACCAGCTGAAGCAAAGATTATCCCTGGATGTCCAGGAAGACATTTAGAACTTTAATTTTAAAATATCTTTTTTTCCTTTTTCCTCTGTGCATGTTTTATAATGTACATAACAGATCACTGTAATAGTGTATCTATCATTTATAAATAATCAAATTTTCGAGTGCCTTCTTATATTTTTTCTGATGGGAGTTGCATGACTGAAAAAGTTTAGAATATCGCTAGCAAGAACCACCAAACTACTGCCTCTGTCACAGCCTTGTGCTTGATTCTGGTTTAAAAATGCACACATAGGTAGTTTAAACAAAAATTTTCAAACTACAGCTAAATGCAAGTTTGCCATTGACCTTTTAAACAGGTTAACCACACATAAAAAGTGTGTCAAATGTTTCAAAGTTGCATTTATATTTTAAAAGCACATCATGAGGTAGACTTATACCAAACATTCAGTGCATATATAATATAAAGGTTTATTAAAACCTTAAAATTTTATGTAGGTATGTATATAGATAAAATAAACTCACCTACAATTCTACATTCTTCCACATGAAAGACTGAAAAACAATTCAATTCAAAAGGTAAAAGCCAATTACATTTTTGGAAAGCTTTTCTAATTCTGAAATGAAGAATATTTGAAATGTCAAAAAATTTGCGGGAGGTAGTTTTAATTTTAGATTTTTTAGTTATTTTACTAAACCATGCACTTTATAGCTAGTTTTCAATGAATGGAAATATCTTCACTAGAAAGTAAGTAAAAGATACTGTAACTTTTATTATTTTGTTTCCATCATGTTAAAATGATAACATCTAAGCAGGACCAGCCACATAATTTGTGAGCCCAGTGCAAAATAAAAATGCAGGCCCCTTGTTTAAAAAATTAAGGATTTCAAGATGGCTATAGCAGAGCAGTACAAGCATGGGGCCTTGGTAAGTGTGGGGCACTACACAACTGCACATGTCCAACACCCATAAAGCCAGCACTGAATCTAAGTCTACTTCAACTGCAGCTGTGGAATATGAAGACCTTAGTTATCTTTGTCCCTTGTGTCCCTAGAAATAGCCTAGGCATATAGCAGACTAGGCATTCAAATGTTTGTTGAATGAAAAATTGAGTCGTAACTTGCAGTTTTCCAAATCAGTGAGAAATGCTTGGTTGCTTATGGTCAGAACATCTCTTACCCAGATGAATACAGCCTGTTAATTATAATAAATGCTGGATTCCTTTAGTACTGAATAATTTGCACACTGCATTCTGGCTTCATGGGAGCTTGAGACCACATATGCTGAAGGTTCATTTAATTCATTCAACAAATATTTATTGAACAACTACTCTGTGTCAGGTCCTATACCAGGCACTGGGGATACAAGAATAAATAAGATAGTCCCTGCCCTCAAGGAGCTTACAGTCTAGCATAAGAATTTATAACACCTCAGAATCTACAGAGAAAACTTTCTGGGTATCTAGTATATTATCCAGAACACTCCAATTTTCCTGAAAATGTGAATCTAAAATTTACCAGAAAGCACAGTTGAGAAATGGAAGATGCAGTGAAATTTTAAAAAAAATTCAAATATTCACCCTTTAATGTAAAAATCATGAAACCTAAATAAGAAAGAAACTTAGGAAAGCTGAGACTTCTACCTGTTTTAAAGTCTTTGAACCAGATTCAAATTTTAAAAATTACTTTATTATCTCTGGGTGACATTTTCATTTATACTGACTTTTATATACACATACGTATAGGAGGTGTGTGTATATGAGATGTGTTCCTTGGGGCTTTTGATAACACCCATATCTCTATCACTAATTCATTTACAACTAAAGAGAGCAGCATAAAGGTAACTTTGAGCCTTTCCTTTTGATAATAATTTCTATTCATTTGAATGGGAGAAACTCTTAGGACATCATTTAGAATCACCACTAGGGTATAAATTTTAGTACAATCTTATTCTACAATGAGACTAAACTGTGTCTTTGTAATAATATGTGATAATTTAAGCATATATTTTAATGGTTATTGACAAAGTTCAATGGCATCTAAAATACTCTTAAGTCTATCTGGATTTTCTTTTCTTTTCTTTTTTTTTCCTGAACTCTTCCTCTTTTTTTCTTAAAAACATGAAAGATCCCTGTACAAATACAGAGCCTTTGTTGCTTTGTGGTACTTTGGTACATTGCTGTTTATTCCTTAATCTAGCAGCATCCTTTCTTAGTGTATAGTATCCTACTTAGTTGCAACCAAAAAGAAAAAAAAAATCACCAGCCTAGGCTTTAACCGGGAGCTTATATTATCCAGAAGGTTACTGTGAACCTGTCAGAAAAGTGGAAAGCAACCAAAAGAGCTGTCTCAAAGACTGCGTACCCAGAGTTTGTCCAGCTCTTAATTGAGACACTCTGAACAGGCCTGGTTATCCCATGTCATCCTGAACAGGCTTGGGTTCATCCCATCTCACGGGCAGGCAGGCATATGGATAATGTCAGAGGAGACAGAACAAACTACTTAGCAGATATAAAAAAATTTTTACAAACCAACAGCAATCTGAGGCAAACAATTATATATACCTCAGGGCTGAGGGAATCACTTTGTAATAGTAATAACTCATATTTGTTATAGCCCTTTACATTCTATGAAGTGTTTACATATACCAGAGCTCACTGGATATTTGTAATAACACATTATGAATATAACTTTAACTTTTCATCATGATGAATTATACTGAGCATGCTGTTTAAAAAGAAGGCAGGGAGGTATGCTCACATACCTGAAATACTTGCTTCAAAAATAATTATAAGTATTAAATTTTGGCACTTAAAAGATATGCATTAGTTATCCAAAAATTCATATATGTGGTTTCCTTCATGACCAACACAGGTGTTACTGAGTGAATTTCCACAGCACTCAGTAACTGCTGGTCATTAAATGGGGAAGATTGTCATCAGTAAGTTATCAGACTATTTCTCCTGCTAAACATAAGTTTAACAGATACTTATGGATGCCAATACCATATAATCTAACAAATACAGGAAACACTAGGCTTCTAAGAGATTCTCAGAATGTTTTCCCTGTATTGCACGTTCTAGAGAATACAACTTTAACAATGATATAAAGTGATCTTGGTTCTAGACACAGGAGCAGGGAACGCATGATTTACCTTTTTCTTGCCTGTTTTCCTAAAATTTTTGGTATAGTCTCTTCTCAGGGATATAACAAGGAGAAATAACAAAATATATGTGTGCTTTGGGCCTCTGAGAAAAAAGACCACTCACATACATTTTTAAAAGACATTTTAAAATAGAGGTCTCTTCTGTTTTAGCCACTTCATTTTCACAGTTGAAAATAAGGAACGACTGTATACTTTATATCCCTAACTCATTCAACATAGCATTGCCATAAATATACTGTTCTGCAGAAAACTTTTCAGAACACAACAATTTGTACTACATTTACCAACAATTATACTACAGTACCAATTATAATACATTTACCAGTTATCATGAATAAAAATGACTGAATACAATTTAGAGTAAAAAACAGATTAGATTTAATACTCTAAGTGAAATGGGACTTTGAAATGGTAAGATGTAAATTCTTCCAGTACTATAGCATTCCTGATGACTTTTAATCCCTTGATTAAAATTCCCTGATCACATCTTGATCATGACCATACCTCAAAGAGGACAAAAGTTCTTTTGAGTTTGCTGGCTGTTAATTTTTAAATCTCATCTGTGTGGCTCTATTTTAATACAAGGCTGTCTCTCCTCCATTTTTCTTTTCTATTTTGTAGCTGCTTATTCTGCTTGAGGTTTTTTAGTTAGGAATGGACTGTATATATGCCCCTGAGTTTATGGTATGCTCATGGAAATTGTCAATCTTGTAAATGTTTTCATATGGTACAGAAGGGGTAAGCCAGCTCTGTAATAAAAAACTTTCAGAAGACACCAAACAAATAAATTAGCAGGCCAGTTTACCATCCTTTACAAACTAAAGGGCAAAGTGGTAAAGCAGTACACACACAGGCTTTGGACTAAAGCAAACCAACCAACAACCCTGGGTTTGAATCCAGTGCTACCTACTGCCAGCTCTGTAACTTAAGGCAAGTCACTTAATTTTTCTGACTCACCATTACCACCAAAGAAAATTGAGGTTCATTCTACCTACCTTGCAAGGTTTTTGTGAGGGTTAGTAGTAAAGTATGTACATTATTTGACACATGATAGGTATTCTATACTGGTTAAAGAATCACTGGCTGAATTTTGACTTGGGCCAACTTGTGGGTCCAGCAATTGACATGGAACTCTCTCCAAAATTGATAAAATTTATGGAATCTTCTTTTGAATATCAATATATGATTGTACTTGGTAGCTTATTTTTAATGATAACACCGTTTGGGTGCTTTTACCTCTAAAGCTATATTTTCTTTTAAATATATGTTTTTTACAAAGTTTATGGCAAGCTTATATATTCACTGTGCTTTGTGGTAATTTTTTCAGTGACTCAAAACATTTCTTATTTTTTAAATGTCCGTGGTAAAATGACCTAATTTTAAGAATTTGTCCTAGAGCCAACATTGTTCCAAGTGAGACATAAGCCTCTGTATACGTCTGTGAATGGTTGTTTGGTAGGTTCTACAAAGAAATGCCTTGTGTTTGGGTTGTTTAAACATTTCTGTAAGATTTTAAATACTTTTCTTCCTATGGCTGGAATTCTCAGCATCTACTCCCATGCTTTTTTTTTTTTTCCCCAATCTATTGGCCGGTTTAAGAGTATTCACAATAATATAACTTAAAGACAAAGTGTCCATAAGTCATTATTTTTAACAGCCAGCATAAGACAGTAGAAATTGCCCTGAGCAAGGAATTAGAAGACTTGAATTCAAGTCCTGGCTCTGCCACTAACTTTGCAGGGTGACCTTAAACAAGTCAATTAACTCCTCTCATTTGTCAGATGATTCAATTGATTCCATTCCAAGTTATCGTCTATTGATTTCATTTATTTATTATTTTTTAAATAATTTAAATACCTTCTGGGAATTGTGTTAAGTACCAGATAGGCAGAGAAGTATTTACTGCTGATTAAGGTTGTGTTTTTCAAACTGTGATCCAGAGACTACCAGAATAAAGATTACTTGGGATTCCAGTTAAAAATTCAGATTCCTGTCCTCTCCCTGGCTAAATCAGAATTTCCTAAGGTGAGGCCAAAGTTTCTGCATTTTTCACAAGCTCTTCAATGATTACAATGTACCCTAATTTTTGAGAACCATTGGCCTAAAGAAAATGAGACCTAAGAGAGCAAGGCTAGTGCATGGCTTAAATCACTCCATCACTCTAGTAATCCTCTAAACACAATGCCATCCCATGTGGAGGAGACTAGAAGCAAGCTGTTATTCAACAGAGCAGTTAGCCTTGTGCTTAACCCCTACTTAATGCTTTCTACTTGCTGTGTTCCATAACAAAACATAAAAACAAGTCTTCATCTCAGCACTTAGTCTTGACATCCAAGTCACTGACTACCATGGTTATGACAATAGCTTGAAGAGGACTGCAGTTCTCGCTTCACTAAGGGTAAGAAAGCTGAGCTTATGACACCTGGCTCAGGAAAGAATGATGAGTCAACCTCCACCTCTTTACTCCTGATTGCCCCTCCACCCCAATATTGTTAACACATCATCCTGTGTGATTCAAATAATCTGGCAGAGAAAACACAGCAAATCTAAGTCACATTGTTCTCATCACTCTGTGGCCAGATATTGTACTAATCTAATAAAGAAATCCTTTTCTGTATAATAGAAATGTCCAAAGCCCATTCCTTCCCCTCCTTTCCTTTCTAATGCTGTTGATAGGAACAAAATACCAAGTAAGGATACATGCTAGAGATTTTAAATTCATACAAGTAAATTACAAAGAGAGGTGGTAATATTTTTTTTCTAGAATTTCACAACAAAATCCCTCTCATGATGAAAAAAATCTGTATAACTTTAACAGGAAACTTAAAAGACATTTTGGTGTAAGACTATCTTAACAATTATGAGAATAACACCATTATCTGTGCTCAGTATAGAGAAATATAACAGCAACCTTAAAAGGCCAAGTATACTAAGTAAAGAGGAAATTTCTTTTCAATAACCAATATGCCAACATCAAATTTCTGAGTTGTATTCAATTCTAGTGTCATGGGTTTCTCCTACCCCAACCAAAACTCCTGCCAAATGTCCACAAAATCAAAAACCAAAAAGAAAGAGAGTGCACACACGCAAGAGAAAGGAACTTGGCAAGAGCTACCGTGCAAAGTAACCAGAAGAACTGGAGTTCAGTGGCACAGATCAGCAGGAGCGGAGGAATGCTGAAAAAGATGATGCTGCATAGAGTCTAACTTGGAGATGCCCGTGTGGTGCCGGATGACCAAGTACTCAGGTCACAGGTGTGTTCATGGACCCATAAGAACCAGGATCTTGACCCAAACTTATAAGATGTTCTAAAAAGAAAATACTTCACCTAAATTGAAGTAATTTATAAGTCAAACACCAGAAGTTCCTTATTTGATGTAAGTTGTGCCTAAAACTTTGGCTGATACAAAGAAACCCGTCCACTAAGGCACCCTGAGGCAATCTGACAATGTGTTGGAGAGAACTTTGTCGTCAGTACCACATCGTTATGAGAGTACAAAGAACGGATCACCCGCAGGGGACTGGCTTCTTTGGGCAAACAGTCAACAAGTTCACTGCACTGTTTGTCAAATCCCAACAAGCGAATCCCGTAGCCATGTGGGGAAGAAATCATTCGCCCATCAGGGCTGAAGCAAAGTTCTTTGATGTAACCCCTGCCTACATTGGCTTCTTCAATGTAATGAGTCAGTCGTAGGGAACAGCGAGGTGAGACAGGTCGCACCGGAGCTCCTTCTTGGAATTCATAGACACAAGTCCACTGTGGGGAGAGAAGGGAGACAAACCAAGGTTATGGAGGTGAAACAGTACTACAGATATTACTTATTTTAAAAAAGCTCAACAGATTGCCAAAGCCACAGAATTATTGCAAGAAATCAATCAGATGAATGCTATCCTCCTCCCAACTAAGAAAACTTGAAGGCCCCATACCTTCTTACCTTCTTAAGCTTAGGTAATTCTGTGCTATACACTTTAAAGCCTTTTGTTCCCTCAAGCTGCCTGTGACTTTTGTAGTAATACATTCTCTTTTCTGAGGGCAACAACAATCTTGATATTTTAAAACTTCCTGGGGTACACCCAAGTCCTAGAGTACCTTACCTCTTCCCCTGCACAATTCAAAGGCTCTTTCTGCTCTCCTTTTAGTTCTGGCCTCTAAAGCCAATGAGATCCTTGGAAGACTCTTACTTTCCAGAGTGAGGAAAATCATAAAGTCATTTAAGACCTTTTCCCCTAGTCATCAGTTTAGACTCTTCCTTTCCCAGAGTTTCCCTGGTTTTTAAAAAGAGAAAATTATAATACTCAATTGGCTTAGCAAAATCTCACTTTTAGCCAGCTTAGCTGAAAACACCTCAGTCCCACGTTTACCATATAAGGAGTTTTTTGTGTGTGTTTGTTTGGTGTTTTTTAGAGTCAGGGTCTCGCTGTATCACCCAGACTGGTCTTGAACTCCTGGACTCAAGTGATCCTCTCAGCCTCCCAAGTAGCTGGGACTACAGGCATGAGCTGTATTTTTTAAGGATGAGATGAAGGAGACAAGAATAAAGAAGCTGGGCACAATCTGAGCTGATCATGGTCTTTAAAGTACTTCCCAGCTTGCAATGCCCAGGCAGGAGAGTAGGAAGAAGAGTTTACAAGGGATGAAGATACCACATGAAGCAGAAGAGGACAGAAACAGGAGAGTCGAGAAGCAGGATCTCTGACAGTGTGCCCTTGAGGGCAGAGATTGTATCTACCCATCAGTCTAAGGTTGCACACATGGCAATGGCAATCTGTCCAATGAGCCCTGTTGAAGGTGGAGCACTGCTGCCGTACCTCCTGATCATCAGTGTTGCTTGAGCACCGAAGAAGAGTGGCCCAGCCTTTTGGATGCAGCTGTAAGGATGTGATGCAGTTTCCACGGTCTCTCTCACCAGGAACTTCAGGGGTTAAGACTTCAAGACTATTTCGTGGTGAAACTCCTGAGATACAAAATGAGGATGTGGGATTTGTATTATCAGAGGACTAAGGCAATTCATCAAAGTTTTGATTTCCAGCAGCCACCTCCCATGCCCTCATCCTCAGTCTGCCCCTTATGCTACCACTTGTAAAAGAACATGGTATTCACCAACATATGGTGTGTGAATGAGTTTTGGGGGTGGAATATGAGAAAAGGGTATGACCAGAACTAAAGAATCCAAGTTTCTGCAGCAGGAACCACCAACGATTTAAGAGTAAGGAATAAAAGCTGACTAGGGGTCCTTTTGATTTGGATCTACATCTCAGAAAGCTCTTTATTTAAGTAAGAACCAAAGTTATGTGATGCAGAAGGAAGCTAGAAAAGTAAAGATAGCCATTCTCATCTCACTGGACCTGGTGCTCTCTAGTCCAGAGAAGCAGATACTTGGAAGCCATGAGGATTGCCTTTAAGTAGATAAAAGCATCAGGACTTATGGCCCCCAAGATAGTACTATAAACAACAACAGACCTATAATTTTGGAGGTGAGGGAGGACACCTCACATAGAAGCATGTCAAAACAAGGGATGGGAGACACTGCCCATCATATATTTTCCTGGTGACTCTACTATGCCCCATCATTTCCTTCTACCTATATCCCCCAATGAAAATGACGGCTGTAGTAAGCCACCGTTATTAATGGGAGTATGCCATATCCCTCAGGTGTGTGAAGAACCAATTTCACAGACATTGTGAGAAAACAACTTAGAAATTTAATATCAAGAGAAATATTTCAATACTTCTCTGACTATGGAAGGAGTTACTTTGAAAGTAATGACCTCCTTTGTCACGTCCTTTGTGAACTGCTTCTCAATGTGTTGTCTTCTTTTTAAAGATTCCCTTTAGATTAGTACATCATTATGAAAAACCTGTGAAGCTCTAAATAACACTGTTACAACCAAACTATGCCTAAATAATGATTTCAAAAGTGACTGAACTTTAATAATTTTAGAGAAAAACAAACCCCTATTTTAAGAATTAATTTTGAAAACCTATAACAAAAGCAGAAAAGAAATCCATTCTAAATAGGTAAGGAGCAATTTGCTAGCTGTGCTCCTTCAAGGTTCCTTAGGAGCTGGCAAAAGGTGGGAACCACGTGGGAGCTGAGGTGGAGATTAGGTGAGGAAGACTAGAAGGTCAAGGGCCTTTCTAATTTTACTTGAACCAGAGCTACTTTGATTTTATTTGTGCTACATCCTAAGAATCCGCAGTAGATTTCATGTGAAAAACAGTGTTCTAATGCTGAAGTGCGTTTGAAAGCCTCTGCTCTATGCAGCTATTATATCTGCCAAAGGATGGTGTTAACATACTCGGACACTTGAAGATCCAGGATTTCCAACATTCAAAGCAACTTCACCTATAAGTTCCACCTTCTCCCACCTTTTTCTTTTCTTTCCACCCCCTAATTTTGTTTTTCTTTCTTCCCAGGCTCCTCCTCTATTATCTCTTCCTTCATTCCCAACTATCTATGCTGTATAATATAATAATAATATAATATAATATAATACAATACAAACTGCTATATTCGTGTTTACCACTGGTCAATAACAAGCAAGTATGTTAACTATTCTTTTCTTCTTAAGTTTATTTTTCTTGTGGATGATATAGTCAATCAATAAAGATTTTTTCTCAATGATTATTAGAAGCCTTGGCTTGTTTCCCGTAGCCCAAGTAGAAGAACAGGTAGAATCTGCAAAAGATGTTTCTGCTACAAATCAAAGGAGAAATGTTATACTTCTGGGCAGAAATTTTTAAATTTAAGGGGAGGAGTTTTTAACCTTAAAAGTGAAACATCACAGTCTTCAACATCCAAAAGAAAGTGGATAGGCCATAGGTCAGGTTAGAAAGGGCTCTCAAACCATTCTACTGACATAAGTAGTCATGCAAGATAACCAGCATCTACCAGGCCAGATTACCTAGAGAAAACATAAATTAGAAGTCTAAGGTTTTGTCTCTGCCCTTAATATTGAGGTAGAGACACGTATATCTCTAAAATGACATAAAAAAAAAAACCCATATCTGGCCCTTAATACTCAGTTCACAAAGAGGAGAACAAACAAACAATAAAGGCTGCAAGAGCTTATACGTGGATTAGTATGAAAAGGAACAGTAAGATGGAATTCGTACAGGTAGAAAGCATTTCAGTTAGGAAGTAGAAGAGACAGGCAGAGCAGCTAGTTCTGCCAGAATGGATAGGGAAAAACAGGCAAATACAGAGTGGGCCAGATTGTAGCTCACACTTTGTCCCACAACCCCTCTGAAGCTGTCAGGCATTGCACAGATAAAGAAATGGCAGAGCAAAAAGCCCACCAGGTGGGAACCAGGTGACTTTCCTAATCACCTGAAAATTCATCCCTTATATTTATATAGCACTTTCACATGCATAATCTCATTTAATTTTCCCAACAACCTTGACTAAAATCTACATTTCCCAGTAACTTTTTCTCCCAACTAGACCAAACTAAGTCCAGGTAATAAAAACCAAAGCTCAAATTCCATCAAAGATTTTAAGCCCAAGATATTCAACTCCAGATATTCTCATTAGCCTTTTAAAAATGATGAAAATGATGAGGGGTAAGATATTTCCTCATCTCCACTGGTTTTTATTTTTATAGATAAAAACCAAACCAAAGAAAGCTATTTGGTGGACCCTGTTGTTGCAAGATTATAAAATCCAACTTTTAACCTACCTTCTCT
Source organism: Indri indri (assembly GCA_004363605.1). Classification (NCBI taxonomy): domain Eukaryota; kingdom Metazoa; phylum Chordata; class Mammalia; order Primates; family Indriidae; genus Indri; species Indri indri. The sequence goes on from RJWJ010007456.1 coordinate 54,272, forward strand.
TTGAGAGGCTCGTGACATGTGTTTCTCAGATAAATTGGAATCATTATGATGACAAGGTGAACCAGAAACTCTAGGACCAGATGAACTTGATGAAGTGGTCAAATCTTAAAAATACAAAAAATTCTGACAATAAACCTAGCATAACTCTGGCAGTCGCTCTTTTTAATTATCTACTTGAACCATACTGTTAAAATCCAAAAGAATGCTCACATAAAATTGACCTATAGCTAAGACTGAGGAAGGCAGGATGGCTCTTTGAAGTGTTCTAAGGTCTAGTCCCTTTCTAAAATCTTTTATACCAAAGACTTGCTTATGTGAAATAAAAATAAACAACCAAATAAGCACAGGAGCATCTTTAGTTCCCCATCAATTCTGCATCAAGATGTAACAAGAAAACTCCAATGAAAATGAAAACTAAGCTCTTAAGCCTGTTGTTTAATGTTAGAATAGAGTCTAAGCAACAGCCCCATTACTGGGAATATGGACAGATCCTTCTTTAAAGGGTACCAAAAGCTTCTATTATCACTCTTGAAATTATGTAAATATTCTCTCTTTTTTTTTTTAAGAGAAGAGGCAGGGCAGGGGTGTCTCACTATGTTGCCCAGGCTGGACTTGAACTCCTGGGTTCAAAGGATCCTGCCACCTCAACCTTAGCCTCCCTAGTAGCTGGGACTATAGGCACATACTACTGAGCCTAGTTTATGTGAATACTCTTTGAAAAGCAATTCAAAACTTTACATTGAAATCTGTGGAAAAAATAAAATGAATATCGGATAGTAGAGTTTGATATATTACTCCAAACAACAATCTCTATTTCATTACACTTTTCTAGTGGCCCCATACCTCTATTGCAAATTCTTATTAATCTAATTTCCTGTGATGTTATTTAGTATCAGAATTACCCTTGGGAGACTGAAAACCTTCTTGGTTGTTGAGTCAAAAATAGGCCAGTTAGACCATATAAAGCATGATTTCTCAATAAGCTACACTTGATTATCATGTTTAACTTAAAAGGTAATTCTAAATCTAAAAGCATTATACTTGCATATTTATGAAATCTCGTTTTCAATTAAGTTTGTAAAACTTAAATTTCTACTTTTAGCAGTTAAATTGGGCAACTGCTGTACAATTATGCCTGTGCTTTCCGAAAGGAATCTTCAGAAGTGGCCCTGTGCATGTAGAGAAAGATTCCAACCATTCGAAGCAACCTTTTAATAGCAATTTATGAACATTCTGTGTTTCAAATGCTGAAGTCTTTCTGGGTTCTTGTTCATAAACACAATATTATAAATGATGGGTATGTCCCCAGACTATTCCTCTCAGTCCCAAAGGTAGATGAAATATAGTCTTTTTATCACATAATGTTGATAAAATACTTAAGTTTTTCTGAACCCTAAACCTAAATTCACTGAAGTCTAATCAGCAATGGGAGAAGAAACAGGGCTTTAGGAAGAAAGTGTTGGGGTCATGAGATAAGATGGTACCAGCTACCTATATCTGGACATCTGGAAGTCTAGGATACAGTATAGACTTAAAACTAAAATTCTATATTGGCTATAACTTAAAAGCTCTGCTGGATTCCAGAAGGACTTAAGAAGAATGATACTACCTTGAGCCATCACTAATTTTTGAGATAGTTAATGATTCAGAAGTACTGATAAAGGATCCCCTGTTAGCAGAAAGCTAAAAGAAAATATTTTTCGAGTTAGCAGTTACTCTTCCTAGACCATTTGTGATATGGAGGCACAAATTAATGCCATGTCAAAGACACAAATCATTATACTTGCTTGGGAAAAAAAATGCTATCATTGAACTTTCTAAAGAATGCCTTTTAATTTTCTTCCCCTTTTCCTGCTATCATTTTCAGAAGAGAAACATATGTCTGAGATTCTTGAGAAAAACTTTTTTTTAATCAAAAAAGAAAGGCTTACCTGAACTTGATGTAGTTCTTCTTGCTCTCAAAATGGGATAGCTGCCTACTTCTAAAGACTTGGTTAAGTCAAGATCATGTAAAATTAAGAGATAACCAGAGGATGTTGAAATCAACATTTTTGAACAATCTGGTGTTAATCTCATTCGCATGAGAAAACGTGTGTGGAAGAATTTCTTATGTGGACACCCATCTTCTGTACACCTACAGAAGAAATCAAACCAACAAAACCTAGAGTTATCATATAGTGTCAGTCAAAGTTGTATTTTTTTTTTTTTTTTTTTGCCCTTCGAAATAGAATTTAGGAGGAAGGGGAAAGGTTAGTCAACTAGTACAAAGTTACAGTTAGGAAGAATAAGTTCCCGTGTTCTACTGCACAACAGGGTGACAACGGTTAACAGTAAGATATAGTACATTATGAAACAGAAGAGTGACTTTTGCATGTCCTCACCACAAAGAAATGATAAATGCATGAGGTGATGACGGTCATGCTAAACACCCTGATCTGATCATTATACAACATATACATATCAAAACATCAAATTGTACCCCATAAATATGTACAATCACAATGTGCCAATTAAAAATATTTGAAACTTCAAAAAGAGACATCTTTTCAATAAAATTTTACTTTTTATGTTAATAGTATTTAAAATAATACACGTTATTTTAATCAATTATGGGCTAATAATATTGTAATGATAATTAAATCCAGAAAAAGTTAACACTTACAGCTCTGTGGTTACAGGAAATAATTTTTTAAATTAATGTCAATTTATTTACGTATTTTTGTTATAGATATAAATGACTACTAAAGCATAAAATACAGCAGGATATAATTCTATGAGAAAAGAAGAATGAAAATGTGAGTACTATATTAAAAGAAAAAGTTGTAAAATCTCCAACTGTTTAAAAAAATAGAATTTATAGTCAATGTATATTTCTATTTACATACATGCTTAACAATTTTTTTGCTCACCATTCCTTCTTTCATCTCTAACCTTCCTTTTTAGATCATCCTGTTTCTTTTTTTGTTTGTTTTTTTGTTTTGAGACAGAGTCTCACTCTGATGCCCAGGCTAGAGTGCCGTGGCGTCAGCCTAGCTCACAGCAACCTCAAACTCCTGGGCTCAAGCGATCCTCCTGCCTCAGCCTCCTGAGTAGCTGGGACTACAGGCATGAGCCACCATGCCCAGCTAATTTTTTCTATATATATTTTTTTAGTTTTCCAGATCATTGCTTTCTATTTTTTAGTTGAGACGGGGTCTCGCTCTTGCTCAGGCTGGTCTTGAACTCCTGACCTCAAGTGATCCACCCGCCTCGGCCTCCCAGAGTGCTAGGATTACAGGCGTGAGCCACCACGCCCGGCCATCATCCTGTTTCTTTTCTTTTTTTTTTTTTTTGAGACAGAGTCTCACTCTCTTGCCTGGAGCGAGTGC